>JAPDSC010022056.1:0-22411 GCA_026290005.1 Latrodectus geometricus | reverse complement strand
CTAACCTTGTGTGCAATATTTTACATGTTCTTTTGTATTTGAACTGCAAAGTCTAGGAAAATGAATAATCATGAAAATTTGAGTTTTTTCTTTTCTTTTCTTTTTCTTTTTTTTTTTTTTTTTTTGAGGCTCTTTTTATAATTAAAAACTACAGTAAAATTTTGGCGTCTTTATTAAATAATTCATTTACAACGATTGAAATAACATTTATAACAATTAAAAATTATAACCAACTAAAGAAATTATTTAAATTATTGGTTTCGCTTATAGCTGATTTGAGATTTTTAGCAGCTTACCAAAATCCTTGCTGTGTCAGCAGAGCTTTTCAAGAGGAAATTTTCCTTATTTAAAAGACAATGAAGCTATAGCTCTTATATTACAACTGATAGTCTCTCCTTTACTAAATTAAATTTGCTTGTTTTTAATTATCTAATTTTTATGTGGATGAAGAATAAAGCAAAACTTTCACTGTAAAAAAATATAGAAAAGAGATAGTATTTAATAAGGTATAAAATTAATTAGAACCGGAAACTTCAATTACAGTCCAGTGATGTTTGTATTGGTAATTTTTTTAAAAAAGTCATTAAATTGAATAAAATTCATTTCTATAACATTTGTAGAGTACCTTAATTGTACAAATAACAAGCACTTATATTGTTATTCACTTCTTGAAACGATAAAAATCTTTATTTTGCTTTTTCTACTCACATGCTTTGTCAATATTCGTTGGGATTAAAGAAATCACTATTAATAATGCAAAAAAGATTAGCAAAAAAGTAGTAAGAGTCTGAAAAATCACTTTTTTTTGGTAAAATATCTCGCATTACTTAAACAAACTATTTATCATAAACATTGTTTAGTGAAAAAATGCCTGGAAGAAGCATTATCCTATAAATACACGGCGCTTCTTTTAAATACCAATAGAATGCAATAATTTATGGATGCTTTATAACGTCGAACTTACATTTAGAAGGCGTTGCTTAGAAAGAGGAAGAAATTTATTCTTTTAGTTTCCTGAAGATTAAAAATTTCTAAGAGTGAATATATATACAGTAGATGTATGTGTGTGTTACTCTTAAGGCTCGTTTTTATAAGCTTATAGGAACCGATGAAAATCTTAAAGTCGAAAGGTAGTAAAAGAAAGAAAAATAAATTTTAAATCTTAAAACTAATTTTTTTAATTAAACTGTTTTCTCTTTGTATATAAAGTACTAAAAGATTATTTGGCATAACATGGGTGTATCTTAATTTTATAGATGAAAAATCAAACAACGTAATCAATTATTTGTTCAGCTTCAAAACTATACATTTTTCTTAAAAGCTGCATATATTCATTTATTTTGTTATCAATCATTTAATAATCTGATTCTTCTTAGGCTTTTTTTTTCTTTCTAAATTACATCTGAATCTACTTATAAAAAGTCCAGAAATAAAATTTCGGCCTGCAGTAGTTTTCTTTTTCGAAGTTCAGGTCATCTTCTCTCACGTTGTCAGGTAAATCTTCTTTCCTGTCTTCAGAATATGACCCACTATCTATGAAAAGTTCTCCTGGAAGGCAATTTACGAGGTAGATAAAATGTCTTACAACAGCCTTTGGCCATTAACCTGTCCACTACGAGTAGTTAATACTCATTTCAACAGTGCTCATGCTTTCTATATACATATATATGATGGAAAAGAGTCTGAATTTTCTTTTGTCAATGCGACATGAGAATGAAATCCATTACCTATGAAAAATCCCCACTGGATACGGTCAGCGGTGGATACATAAAAATCCTATAATAGCCTGAGGTTGTGGGTTACATTGTCCAGTATCACCTGTGAAAGCTTTTAATCCCAATTTGGTGGATAATATTTACTACAGTGAAAGTATCAGTATCAACATCTAAGAAAGTCATACTTTTTTATTCACGTATTCACATTTACGAACTCATATCATTAAATATTAAAAGTAAATGTTAATTATAATGATTATTATGTTTTTCCTTGGTCACGTAGAGTAGTTTTAAGTTTCTTAGCCAATTTCATATTTTATAAGTCTATTAGTTTATACTTAATAAGTCTATTGAATATTCATTAAATAATTTACTTCTTTAAGAAGATTTATTTAATTATTTGTGACGGAAAATAATACCCTATCATTTGTCTATTAACAGTTTTTTTTTCTCATTAAGAAACTATTTAAAAAAGATGGCCAAGATGAATATAATCACTTCGTAAGCTGAGTTAACTGAAATCGTTGAAATTGTTACATTGAATTGAAAACTTATTTAGTGAAAAAGGAAATTAATGTTTCTGTATCAACACAAATAACTTGAACAACGTACTTTTTTTTTCCTGCCCTCCTACAACGTCGGACACCCTTCATATCCATTGTACGCTAGGGAGAAGCTGAAAGAGAAAGCTCTTTTTATAGAGTCAGCGAATACAGTCATACTTCATATTTTGTTTTAAACATTGCACAAAAATAAGCGCAATTTTATTCTTAAGTAACTGGCATTTGCTTAGTATTTTTCTTGATTAGAATATATTATTGGCCATTTCTTCAGATACATTCACAGGAAAATTAAAAGTATTTTGTTTTACATCTTTAACTGTCAGAAAAAGATTATGGGTTACCTAATTTCCTATCAATAATAATTCTCATAAAAGTTCTTTAGTCAAGTGATATTTAAGCTACCAAGAGTGAATAGAGGATTCTTTTATCGGAGAACATGTGGGGATTATCAGCAAATGAAGGAATCTTTCTCTTTTGCAATTATAGAAGCTCTTACATCAAGATCAAGGAGATTAATGCTTTTCTGCATCTGAAATCCTTTTAATTAAGATCATTATTCGATGAAAAAGATCAAGACTCTTTCATTTGGAAATTTCTTCATAAAAATCAACATCAGACGCAGAAAATTAAAACTCCCTCCTCTGGGATATATTTTGTCAAGATCACTAGATGTAGATGATCAATGCTCTCCTGCATCTGGAATAAATTTTTGTCATAACCAATATTAAATAAAGAAGATCAAGACTTTATTCTAGATGGAGTTTCCATCTTTAAAATTGGCAGAAAATAAAGGAGACTAAGATTCTCTTTTATCTAAAATCTTCTTCACGATTAACAACAGATAAAAAGAGATTAAAACCATCTTTTAAATAAAACTCCTTCATCAACGATTGATAAAACCGATAAAGACACTTCTTTATAAAGATCAACATCAGATGAATATCAAGACTCTTCTTCGTGTGAAATTTTCTTTCTCGCCAAGATTAAACCAAGATGAATAAGATTGAAAATCTATGAATATAAGTAACATTGAAATTTATTTTAATCATATATCTAATTTCATTGAAAATTAATGTAAAGCATGTTATAAATAATATGAAGACTTTTAATCCGTAATTGTACCAAAAAAATTATCCAGCGCCAAAGCGGGAGAAGCAGAATTTACAAAAAAAAAAAAAATAATAAATTTAGTTTTGCGTAAGTAAGGTTGTTAGTAAGTGATATATTTTCTCAAAATTGAAATTAGCAATATATATTAAGCAAAAGTGGTCAAATTAACTTATCAAGGAAATATTTTTAAAATGAAAAAAAAATTTTTTTTGAAATATTTTAATAAATAATATTTTTATACTTTTATTTATTTAAAACGGAAGAAACCATATTGCATTTTCAATACAACAGTGTATTATAATTATGTTTATAAATGTATAATGTAAAAACAAAATAATAACGAAATCCTAACCAATACGCAATTATAATTAAAGTTTAAATTCTATAATAAATACACATCTTTTTTGAAAGAATTAAAATTTAGCTGATTTTAAAAATTAATAATTTTCCAAGAAAAGGCAAATTCATTCCTTGCGTAATTATTTTCACTGAAAATTGCACGTTGATAAATGCTCTAAATGCAGAAAACAGTGCTATTTATAACACTAATTAGCTTGTGAGATCATTTTATAGGGCCGCCAAAACAGAAGGAAAAGAGGTTAAGAGAATATTTAAAAGAGAACTTTTTAATAATAGCATTCTAATGTATAATTTTAATGGTTATGTTAAATAGTCTTATAAACTTTTTTTTATGTTAAAAATGTTTAAAGAATTATATATATTATTACATTCTTTTAGTAGCAAATAAATCCTTCCAATTTTATAAAAAATTTTCAGAGTAATTATTTTATTTAAAGCTCCTGCCTGTTATGCATGTGTTAAAAAGTACCCAATATATAAGTTTACCAAATTGCACTATAATACTTAGAAGACATTTTATTGATTTTAAATGATATAGAATTCAGACAACATTCACTTAAACTGATGAGCACAACATTTATTAAATAAAAAATGTGGACACTGTAGTATGTAAAACTTGGATAAGAAATGAAAATAAGAAACATAAATGAGGCATTTCACTTAATAAACGACGAATGTCTAAAGGAAACCTTAGTTACCAGTCATATTTGTTCCAAATTTTGAATCATTTCACAGTATTTCACAGTCAAATTATTATATTTCAAGAAGTAGTTTTTGTTTTCCTATCGAAACGAAGGGAACTTTCTAGTACCAGCAATGGTATTTCGGTTTCGGAAGAAATTTCACATAAGATAATTGTCTTAACGGTTATAGTATTTTTTTTTTCAGGAGCATCATCTGAAATATCTTGTCCTTGATTTTCAGATGATGCTCTTGTATATATTAGTTCTTGATTTCCTCTCATTATATTTGGATCATTAAAACGTCTTCTACAACATTCTGAACAGGGTTTTATTCATTTATTTATTTTTGAAGAATTAAAGTTGAAAAATCATTGTAGAATTGTGTTAAGATAGAGTAATATAAAGTTGAAGATTGCACCTTCAATCCAAGTCATGTTAAACAATAGGAGATGGTTATTTAATTCCTGCTTTAATCATGCACATTTGTTATTGTGCATGCTTGATAGTTATCCGGAATTTTTCCATTGCGTCACTTTAATATGGTCCACTTTTTATGCAACATCCTTTCGAAAGGAAGTTCGTTGTGTATATTAGAGAAACTTAATAAAAAATTGGATGTATTCATTAGAAGAGTTGGAGGTAAAAGCCATGATTGTTTAATTTTATACACTTTTTAAAAAATATTCCAGCTCTGATATTTAAGTCAACCAGAATCCAAAATAATTAATTCCCTTATTTAATTTTTATAAATTTTAACGGAAAGAATAATATTTTTCTTATATTATTTAGTTGCAAATTCTACACATACAGGGAAAATATTTCATATACTTTTCTGATAAAATTTATCGACCAAAAATTTTATGTATTAAAAATATTGATCACTTCTATTCTTTTTGGACTTGACTGCTTTGACTTCTGAGTGACTCACATCATGGATCAACCTTTTAAGAGTTTTGCTGGGCAATGTTATTATTAAGACCATTTTCTTCAAGCTTCTAGTATATAATTTCTAAGTAAAATTGCAAAAGTCATTTAAATCCATTTTATATAAAAATAAACTACTAAGTTACGTCACTTTTTATGACAACCTTATAATAATCTTAGGGAAGTGTAGAAATTATAAAATAGTGACTCTAGCGAAGTGTTAGGTATAAAACTCGTGTAGTGTTTTGCCTTGGAACGTATTGTTAATTGATACGATGGATAAACACACCAATTATTCCAATACTATTTCAATAGGATTCAAAATAGAATATATTTAGTTTCTTTTCTGAAAAGCTCAAGTAAAGCAAATAATAATAAGATTGGACTAGATGTATATTGATCTCATTTTATTTTTTCATTCTCATATCTTAACTGAAATAAAAAAAATCATCGTTTATGAAATTATATTTAATTTATAAATCATTCAGACATTCACCATTGAAATAGGTTAAAAATATTCACACGAATAATTTAAATTTTAAATTCCAGTTTATTGAAATTTGAGGAAATGAATCAATTTAAGGCAACTAATAGTTTTTTCTTGATAAATTTAGAAATGTATACTTTGTAAAAATGTAAGCTAGGAAACGAAACTATGTTAAAGGAAATATACTTAGATTACAAACGCGAAGAAAAAATAGTGATTTTTTAAATATCAAATGATATTTTCCAAGTATGTTTTACAACATTTTTGGTAATAAATCGTAAAATGCAAATTTCATAAGATTTAAATTCAAAATTTGTTTTACAAACGGAAATTTAAATCTTTTCAAATGAAAGGAAAAATGAAAACAAGACTGAAGAAAACTGAAGAAATTAATTATTGGTCTTCGAATTATATAAATGAGAGTAAGAGAAAAACCTAGTTATCATTAATAAATTTAAATTGCACCAAAAAATTTCACAAATAAGGTGAAGAATGATTTCTTAAAAACAGAAGAGTTGATTGTCGTAAATAAGATTAAAAAAATTGAAGAATTGACATTTATATTTTATGTAGAATTTTGTAACAAATTCGAGAGAAAAAAATCTGAGCCAATTCGATACTTAAGTTCTTATTTAGAGAAGAATTTAATATTCATATTAATGCATTTCTAATGAAATATTACCAAATGGATGCTTGTTCTGCTCTCCTTTATACCAAATAAGGACGAAGGCTCTTCATATAAAGCTGGTGGGGGCTTTATTGCACTACGGCCACATTTTGCAGAAGAAAACTATTCAGTTTGGACATATGGACTAAATTAATCACTGCCTGTTCGAATTTTACATTATCTCATGTCGAGAATTTCATCCATTTTCAACGAATCTGAAACTGTTTTCAATTAAAAGTCAAATTGTTAAACAAAAAAAATGTTTTTTCTTTTTGTTAATATTAACTCTGCATCTTTTAGCAAACAACATTTGAATTGCTGTTGTTTAATGTAGTTAATTTGATAATATGTAGGGGATAACCTTATAACTGAAAGCTTTTTCAGTATCAATTACTTGTTGCTTCCCAAAAGTACACTTCATAGATAGTGAGCTGTATTTAAAAGTCCAAAGGAAAGAAACCCACAAATGTATTCAATCACTCACTCAGTAAATATGCATGTAGAAAGGATAGATGCAAGTTCGATTTCACACACTCTTCAACAGCAGCTGGTATGGAATTTGGGATCTTCTCCTAAATTTTATTGCTACACATGATAAACTTTATATACCATAGTATTAATTGATGTATTTCAAATTTTCATCCATGCAAAACATAAATTTTAATGTTTTTGTATCGAATGTTTTGTATCGTCTAAAAAGATGCCCGCCGGAAATTTCTTTGTAATAAAATAATTACTATTTAATTACATTTTGCTATTTATGTAATTAAAGTAATTTTAATTATTGAGAACAGCTGCATATATAGAGTACAATTTATGTAATAATTTAAATTAATTTATAGTCCTTGAATATTTTTTGACATTTTTGTTATTGCCATTTTTAGTAACTAAGAATAAGCAGTTATTTTGAATTTCTCCTATTTTTGAGATTTTTTCTCGGGAGAAAATGGAAATGAAACAGTAAATTTAGAAATAAATGTTTTTCTCTCATATAAAGAATGCATTTTAGTTTTTATAAGACAGAGTTAATTAATTCATAGTAAAATTTTCAAACATACCACGCTTCTTAAATGGTATGTTTGAAAATTTTAACAGAATATAAAACATTTTCCGAAAGATACTATTTTATGTTAACAGCTATAAATATAATGATCTTTTTTACGCTTAAAGAAACAAAAGAACAAACTACTTCGTTGTTTAGGAAAGCGGCCAAATAACAAGATTGTTAATAAATCTCAGTAGCGAACACTATAAATACATAGAAAAAAGTTTCCCAAAGAATTGATAATTAAACGAACATTGACTGATTAATAAATCTGATTGCTTAAAAATCATGTTAAGATTTTAAAATTTTAATTTAATGCTAATTTGGTCCATTTATATCTTTGTAACCATGGTAATTTAGTAAAAACCCCAGTAAGTATTAAATTATACGAATTATTTAATGGCAAAAATAATTTTGAACTATATATTTATGTGTTAAAAAATTAAGTACGTTTTATGTGGAAGAAAATCATAGAAAAATCATTTTTGTTTTAGTTTTATCTCATTCATTATAATGAATTATTATTAACTGCTAAATAAATTTCATAATCTTTTGCAGAGAGATGACTTTTAGAACTTAAAATAGAATTAAACAAAAAACAGAAGAAAAAAAAAAGTAAAAATAAAAATAACACCAGAAAATTACACAAAAATGCATGTTGACTTTAAAATTAAGATTCTAAGTATAAGATTGAGATATTTCGACAAAAAATTGCGTTAAGACATGAAAACGTGCTCCATAAATATAATACTATAAAACAGGAGTTTAATGTGGGCTGATATACAAATGAGTCATATTTATCGAAACAAGATGCACCATATGGCATATTTTCATGTATTCCTTATTGTTTCGTGTTATAAAAATTGGAGTCTTCTTCTACAGCTATACAAGATTTACTGCGAATTCCCATACAGATTTCCTTTTAGGAATTCACAAAAACATAGACACAAGTTTGTGAATTGTCTTTTTCCAGTTGATGGGAATATGAAGTCAAGATGTCTTCGTAAAAAATATTTTAGAGCTGAAAATTGCAAAAATATTACACAATTCCTTTTTTAATCACAAACCAATCTTATAGTGACATACACGGCTACGAAGCATAAATACTAACTATTTAATCTTAATAAACACATTGACGCTTCGAGGTAAACAGACGATTTTAATTGTATAAATTTTGCTGAAATTCAATATATAATTAATATATAAAATTGAATATATATATACAAATGAGTTATATATATATATATAAACATAGAAGATGTAAAATACATAATTCTGATCAATCGTTAAGCAAAAAAAATTAATATGAATATAATTAGCAACAATAAATATAATAATATGTTAATAAAGAAACATTTTTCAACGAAACTAATTGTGAAAATCGAAGAAATATCATCAATACTTATTGCTTATAAAAAAATAATCTTATTATATTTATAATATTTGAAAATTTCGTTTGAATTTGAATTTTTATAGATTCAAAAATCAAAGAAGTACAAATAATTGTAGAATGTTTATGACAAAATAAGTAGAATGTAATTACATTGGTAAATTTTCTTATATTTTCTTTTTTTGTAAAATTCCTCATGTTAATTTTCAGATTTATTTTAATAAATTTTGATAAAAAATTTGCTAGCGCATCTAGTAAGGCAGCAGAATTTACTGTTTGTGTAACTTTGGCAATCGAACGTAATAAAGATTTTACGAATTATTTCACAATAAAATTATATTCTTGTTTTTCCCTTTTTATATATTACAAACAAATATAAGAAATTATGTACCACGTTTATATTAAATAGGTTGAAGACTACAAGACATATTTTCACAGTAACATTATCGTAATCTTTACTTCATTAAATTTTTTCTCGTGAAATTACAGCTATAAAGAAAAACTGTTGTGGGAAATTGGAGATTAAAAAGAAAGAATCGTGGATAATTATTAAATGTTAATCTTTATTTATACTATGACATTGAAACATTCGTTCTTCAGATTGCTTGACTCCAGGCTCAATCTTAGCCACTATTGAAACAACAGATTAATGTAACTTTTCTAATTTTTGTTTGGAAATTTATCGGAAGGGATGCTTGGAAATTTTCTGGATTATCTCCCATGAAAATGCATTTTGCATCTGAATGTAGAGTCATCCCACAAAACAATACTCAATTAGTAGTTAACAAATTTTATTAATTGTCATACTAATACGATATCCACTGTTTATGGCAGGGGTGGCCAAACTTTTGGGATCCGGGGTCTACTCCACATTTAAAAAATCGAAGGCGGTCTACCAATGGCAGAGCTAAATTAACGTACATATTTATTTTCGGTAACAAGAAAAAATGGTTAATTATGTAATTTTTTAAAAAAATCTTAATACTTACAAAATAAAAATTTACTGACGAAAATAATCAAAGTATTCATATATCAAAAACTGACCATCCTATTCACTTCGTTTAGTTGAAATTTGGCACTGTATATCTGCGACAAGTTTATCATATTGTGGCTTGTACGAGCTTATTGTAATGCATAAACACGAAATTAAATGTTCATCTGTTAAATGCGACCAATGTTTGTTTTTTGTTCATGGTTGAAAAAGCAGATTCGCAAAGATACCCCTATCCAAAGTATGATTCCAAATACAAAATCAATTTGTAAATATTTGGAAACGTTTCATCAGAAATTAATTTTCAAAAATCAGTATCGCTAAATATGCTCTAGATTTAAGAAATATCTCGCATCTTAATTTAATAATTTCTTCCTCGA
Organism: Latrodectus geometricus; assembly: GCA_026290005.1. Lineage (NCBI taxonomy): Eukaryota > Metazoa > Arthropoda > Arachnida > Araneae > Theridiidae > Latrodectus > Latrodectus geometricus. The sequence goes on along the minus strand of JAPDSC010022056.1, from coordinate 12,096 downwards.
CCGTGACTGATGTGATATCTATTAAATGTCCTATTTTTTCAGATACTCCATCAATGTTGACATTTTCACTAAATGGAAATATCATAAAATTGAGTATTTCTTTCAACTTAATTACGTCAGCGAATCTTCTTTCAAATTCTTCAAACATAACAAGTAAGTATTAAGCGAAATCTTCGAAGTCTTGGTTTGGATTATGGATGCACTCTTCCTCCATATTTTTGAAGTTTGTCATGTTTTTTTAATTGAGATCAATACCTTTCTACAGTTTTTTTTTAATGTTTTAATCCCGCACATCAAGTCCGTTTTAGGTTTTAAATCTTAAACCTTTAATCATAAATCTTTGCACAGTTTGTTTGGGTTTTAAAGCTTAGACTGTAGTTAATTTTTATTTTAAATAATTCATTGATTCTATGTCATAAGTCATAAATTAAATTGTTAATATCCGAGGTCATTATCGGGATGGTCACGTGGATTACCTAAAATGGCTTCGTGGTCTACCAGTCGACCGAGGTCGACGTCTTGGCCACCCCTGGTATATGGTGTCGAATCAAAGTACTTACAAGTTAAACAAGAACTATAAAAATAATCAGGCAAAAATTGTCACAAAATTTAATACAAATTAATCTATTTTCAATATATAAGTGTTAAGTGGTGAAAAAGAAAGTTTTAGAAAATAATAGTTTAAAATTCAGTTCGTCTTTAAAATGAATCAATGTACAAACTTCATCTGTCTATTGAATAAGTATTATTTGGATGCATATTATACAAATAGTTTTGCATTTTTAAACAAAGATAATTTAACATTTAAATTAAAACTTAAAAGTTAAATTAACTATAATTTTTATATATTTTCTATAAATCTCTGAATAAAAATGGTTTTATAATGATTTAATAAGGGATAAGTCTTATTTAATGAGAAATATGCACTAGTTTTGTCATGTTCTTACAGATGTCTATTTCTACCGACAAAAATTAAGCACAACTATATACTTCGTCTTTTGCTGAGTTGATAGTTAGTGTTCTTACCTTTGTTTCAACAATTTCAGAGTTCGATTCTTAATATTGACGTTGGATGTTTGAAGTAGTTCGAAATCCCGTTTAAACTGTAGTTTCCGATCTAATTAGCTTTCGAGAGCAATAAATGGCATTTAATCGGCAAACCAAATATAGATACTGCCTTTTGAATTTTAGTTAGGTTGGCTTGTAATTATTTCCATATAAGGGTAGGATTCTACAGAATTTTTTTTTTTACTTCAGAAAGTTTAAAGTGGATTCTGAACCACTATAACACATATTTGCACGATGTAGAAATCATATTTTTGAACTGTACATCACAGTGCTAGTCACTTAGTTACTTGATTAGCTATCCTTATATTAGACTACAAGACAGCGTAACAACTAAAAAGAGCTATATTTTCCTTCATCAAAGAACAGGGAGATATTTCTTAGGAAGACTTATGAAAATAATCCACATTCATTATCTCGTGTGCTCGTACATCGATGCCATGCTGAAAACATAAATCCATTTCCTATTGTTCAACTGTGTATGAAATTGGATCCAGGATCTTTATCTCCGAAGAGCATAATTCTATAATTAACAAAAGTTAATCCAATATATAATTAGAAAAACAATTAAGTAATCAAGAAAATGTGTAAGAACTGAAAATAGCCAGAAAATGCACCTATTTTATAGCCTCATTATTTATCGTCCAAGTGTTAGTTAATAACATCATTTTTAAATTATTAGTGTAATAAGACTGCACTTATTAAATTTTTTTAAATTTTTTCAGTGTTTAATGAAAAAAATATGTTTTTAATAAATTAAATTAACTTTGTTTTATTTTTTTTAAAAAAAGCCATATTTTTCATATACTAAACAAACTAACCATTATGCCAGTAATAACAGAACTTATTTTAATGTTTTTCATTGTAGGACCAAACTTCATTGGATTAAGAGTAAGAAGGAATAAAACAGTACAGTACAGTAAGGAATAAAAGGGTCACGTCATGACATGCTGCTATTGGATTCGCACAGACGGATACATGATGAACTAAAACTTTCTCTTGTCCGAGAAGTTCTCCACGTGCTTACATAACTCGTACATTATTTATCGATTTATTTGAATCACGTGTTATGTTCCATTATTTTTTTTTTTTTTTTTTTTTTTTTGCTGCAAAAAATATAAGAATCTTACAAAATAGAATAATATACATTTCTCAATATTCTTATTTATGACTGTAAAGGAAGAATAACACCTTGTTATGATTTAAGGACTAATGATATATACATTGTGCAAAAATTTCACTGTTATGATAGAAATTTTAAAATAAACCTGGATTTTATAATAATTTTTAAGCTGCTTCGATGTCAACAGGGTGTTAAATTGTTTGTTAATTTAAGAGCAACTAAACATTATTTTAAGTATTGAAACATCATTTGATGAGGTTTTAAAAAATAAGGGTAATATAGCTATGTGCTTTCTTACAAAAAAAAAATAAACGCGGAGTTCTATCTGATCTCCTATTATGTAACTCTTTTACTATATTCCTAGAAGATGCTAGACAAAGTTTCTTTTTATATGGTAAAAAAATCTTAATCACATTGAACCACATAAAGCGAATTTGGAAAATGTTTCAATACCTTGCACTCTTATTGTCGAAACAAGGCACTCATAGTTGAAACAACGTATAAGGAAGGAGGTTTTAAAGAATCCCACACGCACATTATAAAAATGCTATCATTTCTCTTTCACTTCAACATGTGGATTAATAGACATGACAAAATAATATTTTCTCGTTTCCTGTCAGTTGAAATGATATTCTCTACCATTTCGTAATACGAGTGATTTTCATTTTGACACAAGTTTTCTGCTTCTTCCAAAAGTATAAGTTGAGAATATCGGATACTTCAATTCCTTTCTGTCATTTTTGTATGAACTAATGGTGACATTACAGGCAAAAGACGAAACATTTATTCATTGCTCCGTCATTTATCTACATTTTCCATAATTCATTCATACTTGCATCTTTTTTTTACGCGATTTAGGTTAGGGTTGCCATAAGTTGTTTTTTGAGGGTTATGGTTGTCATTGATATTTTTCCAGACCTCTTAAATATTGCTTGTATAAATATTGCTTCTAGTATTGAATGTGACATGAATCTGAAATTTTTGCAAGTATGATTTTCGAAACATTCTTGGATTATGTAAATTATTTGAGGCAGAAAAAAGATATAGAATGCGCTTCAAATTAAAGAAAAATCAACTGAAATAAACTTGAAAGACTAAATCCTATGACAAAAGGATGAAAAGAAAGTAAAGTTTGCAAAATTACCCTCCGGATTTTCAAAATAAACTACATTTGTAAAAGTCATGTATTTTCTCTAATGAATATTTCAGTTCTTGGAAATAGATATTTTTATAGGGAATATATTGTAACTATGTTGAGATTATTTTCATATAATGTATAGATGAATTCACATTTATGCAATAAAAATATACGAAAGGCAATGAAATATTTTGAAATTTCAACTGTCAATTAAGATTTAATTGACTGGACTCGAGATTTCCGAGTAGAAAGACGACACTTATTGAAATACGCGTCTGTACGATCCGCGTCATTTTTTAACTATAAAATGATGTAGCTCTTGAGATTTTAGATGCATGTTCGTCACTTGGAGTGATTCCAATTTTTTTTTATTGCGACTTGAATATAGCTCACTAGCTCTATGGAACTCGCGAAAAGCAATTGGATATTTGAAAAGTGTATAGTGGATATACTTTACTCTGAAAGTCTCGGAACATAGAACATTCTTCTTTATGCAAGCTAAAATATAGTTTCCTATGTTAAAAAAAGCAATACACCTCCAATTGTTTAATTAAACTTATATATTTCAATTAACAAAACAAGTAAGCAACTTTTCTCAAATTTAAGAATACTCGCCAAATGATATTCAAAAGGCTCGCCAAAAATCAGCGAACACTTAAAAAAATTAGCATTCATGGATCATTTGCTATACGTTTATTTTCTCAATTTCAAAGTATGTTTGAGCTCTTCTCAAGTCTGCTATTCAATTTTTGCTGTAGAACTTTTTCTAGAAAACATGTCAGGTAAAAGAAGAGAGATAAGTGTTGAAGGAAATGTTATAGTAAAACTTTGGAAATCTGGGAAATCACTCAAAGCAATTGTTGAGACAGTAAATAGGAGACATTCCTCAATCCAAAAAGTTATTAACTACTATAAATGAACAGGTGCTTTAACATCAAAACACCGAGAACGGCCGTCCAATTGCACAAACGTCTTCTAGAAACCCGCTTTGGAACTCGATCTGTAAAAAAAGAACCTAGATTGTCAACATCAAAAATAGCAAAAAGTGTTGCTGAGAGATTCTAGAAAATGTTGATTTAACTTCAATTCACAAGAGTATTGAAAAAACATGATTTTCATGCTAGGGTTGCAAGGGAGAAATCGTACATTTCCTCAGTGAACATAGCAAAAAGAATTGCATTTGCAAAAGAACATTTGGATAAGACTCAGGATTTCTGAGACAAAGTAATTTTTTTCAAATGAAAGCAAATTTTGCATTTTTGGATTAAAAGGAAGGATATATGTTTGGAAGAAACGTGGTATAGAACTCACGAGAGAAGACCTTCGCCTGATTGTCAAACATTGAGAAGGCGTTATGGTTTAGGGATGTATGAGAAGCAGTGGGATTGGTCACCTGGAGTTTATTGAATTGACAACTAATAAAATTGATTACTTGAACACATTAAAAAGAAACCTTAAACAAAGTGTTTGCAAACTTCGATTGAATAAAGCTTATTTCTTCCAACGGGACCGTGACCCAAAACAAACATTGTGCGGTTATGGCTTCTGTATCATGTACCAAACCAACTGCATACATCTCCCCAGTCCCCAGATTAAATCTCATTTATTTTTATTATTTTTTATTTATTTATTATATTATATATTATTTTTATTATTATATTTAGAATTTTTATTATCTATGAGCATTATAATTAATGCCAGCAAGAAATGCTAAAGTTTGTTACTAAAGAAGAATATAAGTTCTTATTATTCTTAATAACAAAGAAGAATAAATAAGGCTAAAATATAACTTCGGAAAAGATGTAAAAATTTATTCAATCCATGCCAAATAGATTGAGAAAAGTTTTGAAAAGAAAAGGTTATCCAACCAAGTACTAAATTTCTGAAAACTAGGATAAATTTCATCGTTTTTGTAAGTGTTCGCTGATTTCTGGTGCATGTGATTTCTCTTTTTTTAATTTATGTATATTTTTTATTTTATTTTTCTGTTTTGAAATGATTGTTACTACTACTGAATTTTTTTTTTTTTTTTTAAAAAAAAAATAATGTACAGGATTTATAAATTTCATTGTTCAAAAATATAAGCTTTCTATCCTTCAACCCTTTCTTTTAATTAGGTTTGTAACACGAAATAATTGGAGGGAAGAGACTAACCGTGGTCTTTTCGAGGCACCTCAGCAGGTGGTGGTGCTGGAGCTCGAAGATGTCTTCTGGAAAGTCGTCTACGTCCTGCCCACTCTCCTTCGCGGCGATTCTTGCCTCTGCTGCCTTTTTCTTGCTCACAAAGGCTGCACCGCTTGTGGCTTTAGCTATTCGGATTCGGGCCATTCGGGCCTTCTGAAATATCAAATAAAAACACATTAGATGTTTTTTTCCCTAAAAATATATATCATTAATACATTTTTACACAGAATAATTTAATTTAGATTTCTAATTGTTTAATATAAAAAGCATACATAACTTCAATTGATCATACGTAAAAACATATTTTTAATATTCAGAAGTTCTTCGGATTGCGTAATTGCAGATTATATTTACCATTATTCAAGCAAAATATATTAATTTATGATAAATTTGTAACAACTGCTTACTATATATATTTAATATAAACATATCATGCGGTTGGCGTTTTTCTAAGGACGTAAAGTTAATTAAAAATCGACAAAGCAAAAAAATAATAAATAAATAAATAAAACGCGTCATGGGGATTAAATTCATATAAAAATGTGAATTATAGTGTATGAAATTCATCATTGCAGAAGTGTATATATATATATATATATATATATATATATATATATATATGTTATTTATATAAATGGTATGTATTGCACTTTCCTCCCAGTATAAAAAATAAGCTAAAAGAAGTCTTTCGTGAATATATATCGTTAAATAAAAATTTAACATATTTTCATTCTAATTTATCGTGGTTAATACTTGCTAATTTAAGGAGGGGATGATTATGTTTCATTGAAAACAATTTTATGTTTTATAGATTGTATAATAATTTAATTGTTCACGTGAATATAGTGTTGATTTTCTTCATATTTCAAACTATGAATAATATACCCAATACATTAATATAATTATAAATATTTCTTTAATGGCAGTTATATTTATTTCATTCTGAATATTTTAATACATTTATTATTTTTTATTTTAATAAACTAATTTATAGAATAAAACAATTCCCTTTTTGAAATTTTTGTTTATTATACAAGGTTATTTTATAAAATGTATAAAAGAATATTATATTACTAAAAAAGAGAATAAATTGAACTGGAGTTTGAATACTAATAAGTTTCCAATAGATATTTCTTTTAGGCATAAATACAGTATACTCTTGTTTTTACGAACTAGTGATTAATTCCTGTCCTGACAGCATAGACACAATGTTAATTTTACTCCCGTTTACGAGCAAAAATTTTGAAAAATCTCTTTTTTGCGGATTTTAGTTTCTGATAAACAGTTTTCTTTGCCGTTTTTTCACCGATATATCAGATATTTTTCAATTTTTTGTTAGATTTACTTTTTATACAACGCCCAAAAATTTTATCTAATCTTGAACAATGAAATCATACGTGCAGGCATGCCAGACATGGTGTGAACAATAGTCGAACGTGGATATCAGGCATTTGATGAGAAAAAATTGTGTTGCCGAATATGACTCCTGTCCTCCTCATATGCTAGAAAATAGAATGGGGGAAATCCTTAAAAATTTGAACTCTGTTGTTCTTTGTAGTTGGTTTCGTTTCATTTGCACAACTTAATTTATGAAGTTTCGTTTGTCCGGAGAGCCGGTCCAGATGAGGATTCGTCAGAAATTGGAGAAATAAAATTTTAAAAGTAGACATAAAAATATTAAAGACAGAATTTGTCAAAAAAAATATGGAACTCCAAAGAACAGCCTCTAGACATTTTTAAAAATTACGAAAAAAATACTTAAAAAAGAACAATATTAGCAAAAGTGCCCCCTTTCTTTGTAGATAGACGAAACATCCGCTTTTTTCCGAAAATTTCGCTTGCTTGGTCGAGAAAAATGAGCATTCCTGTTGATGATAAATAGTATCATTAAAGAGAAATCCAACTGCTTTGCTCCGCAGCTGAATGTGAAAGATTTCAAAGCAGCAGGTGGTTGGCTCCAAAAATTTGTAATCAAATACAATTTGATTTTTAGAAAAATGTGTGGTGAAAGAAGAATGAATAAAATCAAAGTGTTGATTTTTAATATGAATCTTATTTTGCTTGTGTTTCTAATAGTGTGTTCTAAATAATTGTTAATAGTATTTTAATATATTATTCTATTTATCAAGAAAAGTAATTAGGTAAAAAAAATAATAATAAAATCTTAATAGTCCAATACATTATTTTTCTATTTTATTTGTACAATTTGTTCAGTTTTCTGTTTTAAGCAAAATATTACAAAATGTACGCGTTTTGTCCATCAATACAATAAAATATCCTTATTCTATTTGTATGCCAAATTTTCATCCAGATTTGAATGGAGAACGGCTGCATAGAATGGAATGTAGTTTATACCAGGATCTTTAACTAACTTAAAACATATCACCAACTACCTTTATATGTTATGATTCACTACGAAATTTTTATTTCAGCTTTTATAATTAATTTAAATCATAAACTAAATCTGAGTTGAACTCATTGTGTAGTTGCTTATGCTGCAATGAATATTAATTTCTTTAATTTTTCAAAATAACGCTATTTACTATTTTTTCGATTTTTCAAAAAGTACTTTTCCTTATTGAAAAGAAAAATGTCTCATGATAAAACCATATAACAGAAGTTGGACAAAATTGTGAATTAGACCTCATTTTGACAAAGACAGCAGTTCTCCTTGATTACTGGACGAAGAAAAGTATTTGTTAGGTAAGGCAAGCACTTTATTGAAAAAATAAAATAAAATAAACCATTTGATGAAGTGTATGTATATATTATAATGTTACAGAAACTATAGCTTTGAATATACTGTAAAAAAATAAAATGAAGAAGCATGATTGATTCTGAAATAGAAATGGCAAATGTTGTCTCAAAATGAAACTTAAAGAAAGAGTAAAATATACAACGCAGTTTTACTATGCCAACCAAATTATTATCTAAAATTTTAATTATCAATCAAACATTAATATCGTTAATTTCATTTCCTTAGGAAATGAAGTATTAGATCATACATTGACTATAATATCGTAGATAATGATTTGATCCCAATGAAAACGATTTGATAAAATTTCTAAAGAAAAATTTGCTGAAATGCAAGGAAAAGGAAAGATATGAAACTTCCTTTTGAAAGAGCTGTAAGAAAATTATTTACTATTTCCCTGAAATTTTATAATTCATTTGGTGTAGCTAAAACAATGACATGATGTGTGAAACATTCTTCTGGCCTAATTACTTTAGGACATCGAACTTTTAGTAAATCTAGAGTCACAAATATCAATGAGTAGTTACGATAGTTAGTACATGCTTGAAATTTAAGAACTTCCATAATGTTATTTGAAAATCTAAAGAACAAAACCATTGTGAAAGGTCGTGTGATTTGTTAATAATTTTAATATATGGAAGCATATATATTCAACACAATTTGAAATAAAAATAAAATTTCAACTCGCATAGATAACTTAAAATTTTGAAAGTAAACTTTTAAGAGAATGCATAGTTACGATTAAAATTGAATTAAATGTTAACTGTTAAATTACAGTTCATTAATCACATTAATTTTTTCTTATTGTTTATATCAAAAACTTTGACTTCGTAAATAAAAATTGAGTTTTTGTTTAAATTATGAAGAAAAATAAATTAAACTAAGTCACAAATGCAGAGTTATAAAATGGGCCGGTTCTTAACACTTAAATGAAACAGGAATCTTTGTCCCTATGTACTAAAATATAGGGTTTATGTATAGTGTTTTCAAATTTCTAAGTATTTTTCCTATTTCTCTATTCTGTACCCCTTTTAGCTTACTGTGAGAAATTAAACTTCCTTTTCTTAATGGCCATTTTATGTTTATAACAATCAATATAACACAATACATTTCAATATTACATTTTCAGCTGTATTCTACTTATGTATTATTTAATGGGGATAAAGGAAATACAGCGGGAAAGGACTATTCAATGAGAAGAGCATGAAATGAAATTAATGGGAAGAAGGTATTTAAAGTTGCTTTATTTTTTTCTAATGTTACTAAAAGTAACTATTTTTTTTTATTCTGGTTAGGTTAGAGCCACGATTAGAGTTTAACGATTTTAAATTTGTCCACATTAAGTACCAAAACCAATCATGTTTGCAGACAATGCATGGAAAAGTTATCTTCAGTGACTTGATACAGGGCTATTTTTGTTGCGAAAGTCTGATTTCATAAGAAATGACTTTCAATTTTTTCGCGTTTAATTTTTCTTGAATCACTCAGAGATTATCATGCTGAGAACACAACTGCTATAAAGCATTCTTAGAAACTAATAATACTCCACTGTTGGAATATGGAGAGGATGATCATGATATTATTCGTATTGACCTTGTCAATTATTTATTTCCTTTGATAGGATAATTCAAATAACACTCGCTTAATTTTCTTTGATCCTTTTAGAGACTACCATGTAAAGAAGATTTGAACAACTTTCAATATTCTTAACAGTTAATAACCTTCATTATGCGATGCAGCGAGGGAGGTTCATACTCAGTTGTTAATCCTGCCAGTTGTTCCTCTCGCTTAAAAGGAGGATTCAAATTAGTTTTTTTTTTCACTTGACAGTCAATGTTAGAACATGAGAATTAAAATGACCAGGACGTATCGAGATTTAACTTGACTGCTTCTTTGAAGTGGATCCCTAACACTGCAAACAATCGCGTTCGAAGTGGTAATCGTTCATATGAATTGTTGAACTGAAGACACAAACGCTAAGAGCTCAGCTATTTGCTCAATGCAAAAAAAGAGTTCACTCTTTCTCATATTCTTTTGACCTAATATGAGATCCATAAGCCAAAAGGATTTGTTAACTTTGGATAATTTTAGTATCTAAATATTCTCTTCTAGAGGATGTGATGTAAAGAGAGCATTGTTTACCAATTCACTAGTTTGCTTCTTCCAGATTCAAAATGATATGAGTTTGATAATGGAAGAAAATCATCTTGATCTTTTCAAATCATTAGCGATGGCAACCATAAAAAGGCATACATTTATTTAAAAAAAATGAAATAGACAATATTTTAATGCACTCAAAAGTAGATAAAGTTTTTTTTTAATTACTTTGTTCTAAATTCCTACTCGTATTATACAAAAAACTTAACTTATTTTGTCATACTCTATCTCTCTCTATGAAAGAAGTGATTTCATTCTTAAGAGGGGAATTAATCAAAAGATCTGAATCACTTAATCTATCTTTAAAATGCATATCAACCATTTCTGATGACACGGAAATATTTAAAAATAATTTTGTTTTAATTATATCTCTCTCATGCATGAGAAAATGTTGAAATCTCGTCATTTCTTCCGAGGAGAAAGATGCTCAGATATAAACGAGGTCTTTGTAATGCTGCCAAACTCCTTTCCGCTTCGTTTTGCATAACGCCTCTATAAATAAAATTGTTTTTATTTTACGAAGAAAACAAAGTCAGTAGGACGTTTTCCTTGGTGACGTTTCGTGAATTTCAGAATGCCATCACTCAAGATCGATACGAAATACTGATTTAATTTCCCCATCATTTGAATTTTATTATCCTGGTATCAAACAATGATAGAACGGTAGCGCACTGACAAGATGAGACATTTGAAAAACAGTTTCAACGATTCCATCCCATTAGCAAGACATTCCAATAAGCATACAAATGTTGCAACACAAGCTCTTTTAAATCCACGAATCTCGAATTGTTTGTGCTAATATGGTCATCATGTTAATAATTCCTTCTTTTCTGGTACATATACCAACATCATTCTTTTGCATAATGGAATGGTGGCATGCTGATAAGGAATGATGTATTCCCAAATATTTCCAACAATGATTCTATATCTAGTGCGACTTATTTTCTACAGAAATATCGCAAAAAAATTAGACATGCCTTTCTATACCCCTGAATATAGAATTGTTTATGCTCGTACCAATATGTTGGTAATTCTCTTGTATCTGGTACACGTATCTACAAGCATTATTTTATATAAAAGAATAGCGCACTCATGAGGTAAAACATATTTCAAACACATTTATAACAACTATTCCATCACATTAGCTTGACTTATATTTGATAGAAATATTACAAGAGTAACGCATTCACTTCTATATTGATGTAACTTGAAATGTATCAACATCATGTTAGTAATTCTTTTAATTATATATACGTTTCAAGATTATTCTGTTGTATAATATAGTAATACTCTGATAAAGACACGTATTTCAAACGCATTTCCAGCAACGATTTCATCCTGTTACCGTGACTCATTTTTGATGCAATATATTTCAAGTGTGTTACATATGCACTCTTACATCCATCAGTCTTGAATTGTTTGTGCTTTACTTTTCACTTGCTGAGAGAGGTATCGAATCCATCCAGACATAATAAGACGCATTTCTTCTCAAACTATTAATCTCTTTTTTTCCCCCAAATGATGTACTAAATAAGAGAAAAAAGAATAAACTGATTCTGTTCCTTAAAATAAAATTTGCTAAATTATTCGTTTCATCGTGCTAAACTTCTCTACTTTTTAATTCTGTCGACATAAATCACTACGTAGAAGTTTAAGCCACAATTAAGAGATAAA
>JAPDSC010022054.1:0-16440 GCA_026290005.1 Latrodectus geometricus | reverse complement strand
CCACAAAGGTATTCCGATCTTTTAAATGAAGTTCTTGAAAATTTGTTGCTAAGGCTACGAACGTAACCCACAAAGGTATTCCGATCTTTCAAATGAAGTTCTTGAAAATTTGTTGCTAAGGCTACGAACGTAACCCACAAAGGTATTCCGATCTTTCAAATGAAGTTCTTGAAAATATGTTGCTAAGGCTACGGTTATAACCCTCTAAAGTATACCAATCTTTTTAACGAAGTTCTTTAAAATATGTAAAATATTCATAATTTTTCGAATAATATTAACAACACTTGGAATCTATTGTTATGTTTTTAACAAAATTATTAAAGCAATGCTAATCTCTCTGATATTAATTTCTTCCATTAAACATCGATTTACAATTGGCTAACTCTAAGTTTTCTTAATTTATTTATATTTTAAATAATTTATAATTTTGATTTGAAAAGTTTTTGCAGTTTTAACGTGAGAGTAACAATATAGACATAAAACTTTTACTGTTGAGTAAAAATTCTTACTTTTTCAATGATTCTTTTTAGCATTTAAAGGAAAAATCTTCCGTATTTATTTTCAAGTAGCAAAAATTTCTTAATTTTTAAGTTTTTAATTAACTAAAAAAGAAAATTCACATTTTTCTGTAGAGCAAAATTAATACTTAATTAGTATTTTAAACTTTATAATAATCAAGTATCTTGTCATACGTAGTTTTTTTGAAATTTGATATACCTGTATTTATTCCACCAATTTTATTTGTGTTTAGCAGAATGTTTGTGACAAAAAACTTTTTTATGTAGATTTTACTTCTATTACTAAGTTATCAAAAATGATTTAAAAAGAGAAAACATGCGTTCTCTAATGAAATCAATTTAAAAAGAGAAATTTCTTTTAAAATTTACTTATTTCTTCATCTTTTTAAATAAGACTTGTACAAATTCATAAGGAATCAAATATACCTTCTATTATAAATACTACATAAATGCAATGCTTTTAATGCAGATCAACTATTTCTTATGTTAGACAAAAAAATATAAAAATCATTTATGGCTTAAAGTAAATGGTTAATCAGAGCACAAAATTAAATAAAATAATATTATTTAATAGCATTAAAATAAGAATCGAAAACATTTAAAATTTCATAAAATATTTGATATCAGGTTCTTCCTCAGAGTTTAAATTTCACTAATACACATTTTTATGTATTCGATTTATTGATATATTCATTTCATTACTACATCACACTCTATGCATTCTTGTAATTTTATATAACATTTTATCTAGTTTAGGTACATAAGAAAATAGTTAAATCTTTACTTAATATGGAAGTTTTACAATAACAAATTTTGTACTAACCTTTACTTAGAGACATGGATTTCGTAGTCATAGACATGGTTACAAGTTTTGAAATTTAACGCCCTGAAAAACAAATACAAATATTTTTAAAACTCAAATTACTTCTGTACAAATAGAGATATTTTGCAATAACTTAGATTGAAATCAATTTTATAAAATAACTAATATATTTAAAGTTGTGAAAATTTAAAAATACGGAAATAAGTCTATTTATTTAGATTGTATGTTTTAAATTTAAGACTTTCGTGATTTTATAATTATCTTAATATTTTTATTATTCATTTTGATAATAAAAAACATCATTAATTTCTCTTCAAAGTGATCTTCCATTTATCTGTGTTGTTTTAACTTTTTTTTTTTTTGTGTGTGTGTATTATTGAAAATGGTTGGTATAACTGATTAAAATAATAAATATTTCCTTCGATAAACAATTTTCAAATGGCATGCATTGCATATTATTAATATCTAAATAATAATATGCTGAATTTTCTCCAGTTAAACAATTGAAATGAAAAATGACAAATTGTCTTTTTTTATTGCGCATATTTGGATCTACAATGAATTTGATTTGAAATGTATTGCGTAATCGCGGATATTGCTGGGTTATGACGTAAAACCATTACATATTAGACTTATAATGATGTATTTTTTCTATTATTGCTTCTTTTCTTTGGAGTTTCATTGGTAAGGACGTTCGTTCTCGTTATTGGAAAGTTGTGAGTTCGAACCTCGACATAACAAAGATCATTTGTGTTCGCTAATGGCAGCTAGGGCATGTTAAGTATATCGTGATCGCAATGTCCTCCATGTGAAATGATACTTCTAATGGTGGCAGGTGTTGTGGAGTCTTCTGCTTGATCCCGGGTTCTAAATCACGAAGATCCTACCCGGCTGCTTCTATCTATTTGATATTCGGGGTTAAGTACAGAGAAGTATGCTGGTGAAACAACAACTTATTTCTTTCTTGTTTTTCTTAAATATTTCCCAAAAGGGCTTTGAGTTGCTGTTATGAAGTTCATTTTTTATTTATTATTTAATAAATTAAAAAAGTGCGTATATTAAAAAATTGTTCATATATTGTAAAAGAATTCATAAATGAAATAAATTAAATAGTAATTTCTTTTCGTTCGAGAATCCTTTGTACTTATAATCAGATCAAGGTATTCATGTTGATTTTGTCAGTATTTACATCTTAATATTTATTATTAAATTCCTACTATCTTACAGAAATTTGTACTTAACTACTTATTATTCTAGACATATAAATACTATAGTAAAAATTTCTTTCATCCTTATCCAGAGAGTTAAGGCTGAGTCCCAAAAACCTCAGAAGTCAAAAGATTGCCAGCAAATGAAACATGTGATAGAATAATTATTTTTAAATTTTGGTTAGTGAGTAATCAGTAGAGATAGTACTATTATGATTGGAATTCAGCTAGTAGAGATAGTACTATTATATATGATCCGTATTTAATTAGTATAAATAGTATTATTATGATTGTGGAATTCATTTAATAAAAATATTACTATTATGATCGGAATTCAATTAGTAGAGATAGTAATATTATGATTGAAATTCAGTTAGTAGAGATAGTAATATTATATATGATCGGAATTCAGTTAGTACTATTATGATGCAATTCAGTTAGTAGAGATAGTACTATTATGATTTTGGAATTCATTTAGCAAAGATAGTACTATCATGATTGGAATTCAATTAGTAGAGATAATACTATTATGATTAGTATTCAATCAGTAGAGATAGTACTATTATGATCGGAATTCAATTAGTAGATATAGTGTTATTATAATCGAAATCAGTTAGTAGAGATAGAACTCTTATGATCGGAAAAATCAGGTGAAGTTTAGCTTTTTTCAAATAAATAATTTAAATGAAAAATAATAATAATAATTTCACACAGCAAACAAATGTTTCGAATTCCGGTATTACATAATTTTTTAATTTTATTTAAAATTGTTTAAATTTTCGTAAAATGTTTTTCCTCCATCATGAAAAATATTAGAATTCATATTAAGACAATAAACATTGCGAAAGAATAATTAAAA
Source organism: Latrodectus geometricus (assembly GCA_026290005.1). NCBI lineage: Eukaryota > Metazoa > Arthropoda > Arachnida > Araneae > Theridiidae > Latrodectus > Latrodectus geometricus. Next base: position 13,032 of record JAPDSC010022054.1, on the reverse strand, counting down.
AAACTGATTAAAAATAAAGTGACACAAACATAATCATTAAAATATTTTCAGTAAATGATTTCTTCTTTTATTTTTTAAAGCATAAACTTTCGATTTATTTTTCAGTCACACAGTAATCCAAACGGAAAAGAGAATATTATTTCTTTTTGCAAGGACGGTTACATCTTGATAAATGACATTTCCACGGGAAGTCTTGGCTCACCACCCCGAAAACTAACTCAACAGATGAAAGGTTAGCTGATAAACTTCTCGCCAGTCTTTATATTTAGAAAATTTACTTATATTTCCGTAAAAGTTTTCTTAAATTTAGCTAAGAGTGTCCTTTTAAAGTCTGCAGACAGGAACATATTTCACGCTTTGAATTTGAAAATTAACTAATAAAACACAAGGATGACACAAAAGTGCTTTCCGTATGAATACTTAGTTATTTCAAACTTTCGATAGTTTTTCATTTTAACAGCAACAGGAAAATTTAAAAGTAATTTTGAGTTTTTTAAGTTAGTTTCCGAAATTTAAGAGTCGATTATTTATGAATCAAAAATTTATATGATTCTTCTTAAGTGATGAATTTAACTTTAATTTTGAAGTTTTTGATAAATGCCTAGAATGCATATTATAAAAAACTATCATCGGTATTTTCATCTGTCATCAAGATTTTTTCTAGAATTGCAGTATTCAATGCACATTGCACTAGAAAATGTGATTTTGATTTGACAGTTAAAATTTATATTTGCAATCAGTAATTTTGTTAAAATAGTACTTTTGACTTAAAATGAATTAATAAGATTTTCATGTGAATATACAATAATAACTGAGCTAATAAGACAATAGGCTTAATATTAATGTCATGGAATATTTCTGAATTAAAATACAGCGAAAATCAAAGCATGCATATACATATAAATTAGGAAATGATTAAATGAAAATAAAATAAAAATATGGTGAATATTCACTAAAAATTGTAAAAAATAATCTTAAGTATTTTTAGATACACAATACAGTACGCGAAAAAAGTTATTTTTTTCAAGCTTATTATTTAACAAACTTTTTTTTTTAATTTTTTATAAATGGAAACATATAGTGACCGAACAACTTATTTGTAATCTACTGAAAAGCTCCTTAAATATTTTGCCTAAAATTAGGTAATAAGTTTTAAGCAATATATCTAATAATAAGTAAATTAAATAAAATTTAATTAAATTATTTGAAATAATTAATTATAAGTTTCATATTTATTTTGAAATAAGAGAAGTTTTTGTTAACAATACAAAAACCGAAAATTGAATTCCTTTTCGATTCTTGTATTGTTTAATCTACCCCCCCCCCGCTTTAACGTGACACAGAATTTTGAAGGTGAAAAAAAATTATGGAAAAGAAATAGTTTTTTATTTTTTTTATAAAAAATTATATCTTAATAATTTGGTGGTTATTAAAAATTTTATTTTATAATTCTTATTATAATATTCTTGCCTCAAATATTTAAAAATAATATTTTTCTGTTTTATTACAATCAATAAAATATTTCTTGTACTTTATAGATTATTAAAATTTATTTAAGGATACCCCCTAATATAATATTACATGAAACTCATGAATTATTTTTCTTTGTTTCAATTAAAAAGAAATTTTCTATATTTTTGTGCTGTTTCATTAAAAATTTATGTCTTTTTCAATGAATACTTCGTAGAAATTCAATGATAGTTTTCAAAACTCATGCTTGAAAATATGTGTTTCTTTACACAAAAATTGAAATAAAACATTTCTTGCAATAAATGAAAAATTGAAAAAAAAATTATTTGAAGTTGTCAAAATTAATAAAAATTTATTGAAGAAAAAAAAGCGAATAAATTTTTTTAATTTAAAAATAATTTTGTCATTTATATTTTGTGCTTTATTTTTTAACTAGTTCATTTTTGTTGTTTGAAATATATTTTAGAAAGAGTTTAAATATGCGAACTTAAATAATTGAATTATAAAAATTTTTGAGAATTTCACCGCCTAAAAATTATGCGGAAGGCTAATTGTGCATAAATATTTTTAGCAAAATGATTGCAACTATTTTAATAAATATTGAAAAAATATTCTTTTTAAATAAATTTTTGAATCAGAAGTAAAATAGCCATTACGTAATAATTATGAAGTGAACCTTACAGAAAGATTATATATATATATATATATATATATATATATATATACGTCAATAGGTAGGAACATATGATTCAGCTGCGTTTGTGTTTTTAAAGGTTATGATTTAAAACGAAAAGAGACTATGTTAAGGAGTAATTCTTCATGAAGGTATATATTTTGGTATGCTTGAAGAAAATTTCGTCAGAAGATTGTAAATATAAAATACTTTTATAGTGAAAAAAAAATTCCTAATTCTTATGCCTTTGATTCTTTTGTCTCTTATAATTCAAACAATTTCTTTACGTATTATAGCTTTTATGATATTTGTAATAAAATATACATTCTTGTTGAAAACAATTTTCCTGTTATTTTGAAGGGGGACTAGGAAATAAGATGACCTTTGATGATTGCTGGAAAAGATGATGAATGATTAAGTATAAGTGGGTCATGCTGCCTCCCCCCAATTTTCACAGGTAGTAGTTTCCAATGGATATCCTGCATACAGTTTTCAAGGGAAAATTACGATTTGATAAAATATTATCCAAACATTGGAATTTACTTACTTTATTATTCCTTATTTACAATTTACTGAATTTTGTTAAAACTCTGCTTTGTACTACTATATGAAGTCTTAAATAAAAAATCCTATGTGTATTGAATTCTTAACAATTTTCTTACGAACTTATAAATATTGGTGTAGGAGTTCTAATTTACAGTGTCATGCATTTCCTTTAGTCTGCGTACTTACTTAATAAATGTAAACATATCTTTCCAACGAATGAGTAAAAAAAATTATTTTTACAAATTTGAAAAAAAAAATTGTGGGGAAAGAGTTTATTAAACTTTAATCATCTTTCTTTTACACCCAACAGTTACTAATTTATGGCACTTTTAGAAAGAGGAAAAGAATCTTATACTTTTTTACAGAATAGTTTAAATCAATTATATTCAAACATAAGTTACTTAGTATTATAGTTAAGTTCCTCCACTTATGCAACAAACGTTTTGATTTTATGTTTTGCGATATAAAGCGGGCGTATCTTTAATCAACTTATAAATAAAGTTGACTCATCTGGGTAATGAGCCACATTATATTTTTTTAATGTAAAAAAGTATAATTAATAGTTTATATTATTCTTTATCTAAATCTAACATAGTAAGCACATGGTATATATCCGCATATGTATAAATATATTTCTAATATTCTTTTTGAATGATTATAATTTAATAAAAAAGAGAAATATTATCAAAATACTTTTAAAAAGGTAGTGGACATAATTAATAATAATGAGCAGTATATTTAATTTGCTTTATTAGTTAATGCTATATGAAGGAAAATTTACGTTAACATATAATTCATGATGTAACTATATTAAAATATTTAAATTTAAACAATGTATCACACAAAATAGTTCACATTTAAATATTTTCTTTTAATTATTTTGTATTGAATTTTTTGACATGTTTAAAAATTCTACCAACAGAACTGTTAAAATGAAATACATTAGAATTTTAAAATTGCAGAAACAAAGCATAGTAAAAAATTTCCTATTCTTATAAAGGAAACATTCATAACTAAGAAAGCATTAAATTTTGCTGAAACATTGGTATGTTTATCAATTATTTTATAGAAACATCTGCAGTTGTAATATCTGTTAGAAAATTTAGAATTAGAATGACTGTCAGGAGAGAGACACTTAATTTTTAATTTCAGTACTTTATTTATGTTTGTTAGAGTAACCTCTTCATAATCAATAAATATGTTTTTAATGATTAATAATATTAATGATAGAGCTTAGTGAATAATGATATTAAATCATCATATTTCCTAAAATCTTATGTACTTAAGACAAGTTACAGTCAATTTCTTTCCAGTATACATTATGTCTTAATGTATATTGTCAAAATATAAAAAAATTATAAAGTTTTCAGTTATATTTATGAATTAACCTTCAGGTAAAATCTGAGAAATTTCTGCAAAAAAAGTGAAAAAAAAATTCATAGTTTTCAATGATATTTATGAATTAACCTTCAGGTAAAATATGAGAAATTTCTGCAAAAAAAGTATATAACTTAAAGAATCTTTTACTTTGAGTTCAAAATACTATTTCTTTAAGCTGTTTAGAAAGATTTTGATTTTCAAAATTATATAAGAATTTTTTTCTAGGCTTAATAAATTAAAGGAACCTTAATAGGATTAAAAGCAAAACATTTTTACAGTTATATTAAATTTCTTTGGATTCATATTTACTACAGAAAGATTAATTATATTAGTTTATATAAATTAAATATATTATATTTTTTCTGGGCCTTTAAAATAATAAAAATAATGATTTTTAACATCAGAAACAGCTGTAAGCTCAAAATTTAAACTCACGTTGCAATAAATAAAAGATTTATGAAATTCAGAAATTATTCCTAAATTTTCACATGAATTCAAGAATTCAGTTTTGTCTAAATTTTTAAATAAAAGGAAATTATTAGCAAATTGTATTCAATATATCTTTCTCAAAAGTAAAGAAATTTATATACAGCGTTTCTCTTAATTAAAAATCAATTCTTTTTGATAAAAGAAAAATGATTTTCATTTTTTCCAGCGTATTATTTTTTCCTACGTATTTTTTAAATATTTTCGTTAAGCATTTACTTTTTTGTTTCCCATCAAAAATGTATGACTTTATGAAACTTTCCTGTTATTAAAATTGAGAGCTCACTGCTTTTGGGTTTCAGTATATTTTAATTTTCATTCTTATTTTTTACAGCACAGTTTAAATATGAAATTCTGAGAAATTAAGTATTAAATTATGAGTTTATAAATTTAAAATATATAAATTTAAGTGTTTGAACACTAATTTATTCTGAACTGTTTTATTCATTCTTTTTTCAACTTTCTTTGTGTCATAAAACAAAATTTAAAGTATTCAGTTTTTAAAGTCTATAGTTATTTGAATTGTTATTATTTTCTGAACCAATAAATAATTATTTTTATCTTCGAAAAATCATTATTTCTTAAGAGTATTTCTCTGAAGAATTTAAAACTTCTATTAAATACTGCACTTTATCAATAAATTGATTAAGTTATTTATCGTCAAAAATATATAATGTCAAGAAAGAAAGAACTTATCATTTTTTAGTGTTACATAAATGAATAATTCATAATTTCTTTTCGCAGTAAAATGTAGTATTAAAACTAATTCGCTTTAATTTTAATAATTAAAAGGATAGTAACTAAATCTTCATAGTTACTTTTGTCATTATAAATTAAATGATTAAGGAAATAGAAAAAACATATTGATTGCAAATTGATAAAACACATTTCTTCACCAAACTAGCGAGATAATAATTGCTACGTTTTTAAATCAGAGTATTTAGAATATTTGTTGTAAAATATTGAAGTAATAAATAATAAATCTTATACTTTAAAGTTATCGGGTCTTTTGCAAATTCAATTTCATTTCTGTAATCATTTTTCCATTTTATCTTTTTAAGAAAATAGAATGTTTTTTAGGCTGAATGTTTCATGTGTTTTGAAAATAATCAATGAAATAGTTCATTTTATATTTAATTGAAAATACTAGTCTTAAGATTTTTGCTTCAAGAGATAACAGGAAATTAACATGAGTTCTTTCTCAAAATAGGATGAATTCAAATATTGAAATATAACAGCTCTTTAGTTCGAGTAAGCATGAATAATAAGTTATAAAAGTATTTTCCAATTATGATATTAAATAAACTAAACACATTTATGTAAAAGAAACTATGAAAGAATAGTTATTCATTCAAAAGTTGCTACTGGAAAATCCAGAAGATTCCAAACGGTTTCAAAAAGTCTATCAGTTTCAACTTACCAAGAAGAGGATATATTCACAAAACGAAGTTCTCTGGAAAACTCCTCCGACTCTGAACAGCCGTTTTTAACACAACCTAGAAATTTTCTTCGCCCCTCCGTGAGTCAAATCTATGCCGGAAGTGACGAGTGAGTTCCAAAGAGAAGAGTGAGAAATAGGTGTTCTGAGGTTGTGACAGTTGCCTCGACCTCAGCTCGCTTCTCCCTGCTCCATTTCTTCCCCAATTTTTGCTTCGAGTTTTACTTTTTTTCGCACCCGCAACGGTTGTCGAAGCTATTTACACACTCTGCCGGTAGCCTTCAGGTGTAAGAGTGGTTCTTTGTGTCCAATGTTGTTGCTCTACCATCGAAACTTCAGACGAACCACGTTGATGAAATTCTGCTGAGTCAAACTATTTAAGGAAGCAGATTAATGGCGACACGTGTTAGACTCGAGCAAATAAGATTTGGCATAATTTACAGAAATAATTTGAAAATCCATCTCCATTCGTTTCTAGTAATCTATTAATTCAATTTTTATTTTATTAGCTTACTCATGTACATTATTCTTTCAGCAAAATAGCACCCTTGTATTCTGAAAAGCAGGGTTTTTAATCGTTGTTTGAAAGTATTTAAATTTTATTTCCATATACCTTCTTATTTGAAATCTTGTTGTAATTGTCACAATAAAGTTATGTGCTCGTAGTGTCTTAAATTAAATGGACGAGTCCAGAAACAAAGAGAATATCAACCAATGCTACATATGCAATTCCAATGGTGTAATCTAACCTTCTGACTAAACATTGGCGCCTTTTGTCATCTGCCATACTGTTTATGAAGGGCAGGCAATTGTTTTTACAATATCTTAAAAAAAAATTCTAATATTTGACTATCCAAAGAGCAGCTGCTTTCACCATAGAAAAGGGCAGATGAACCATTTGAGGAAATTCTGTTGTGTCAAACTAATAAGGAAGTAAATAACTGGTGACAGATGTTCTATTAAAAAAACGTATTTCGGATTAGTAAATAGAACAAAATCAACATAATCGACCTAAATAGATAGTACTACATTTTTATTACTAATGATTTAATGTTTATTATATTAGCTTAGTCACTCAAATTTTTCCATCGGTAATAAACACAATTGTTTTATGAAAAGCAATGTTTTTCTAACAAAGTTTGGCGAGACTCTCCTGGACAGAAACATGCAAAAAGTATGATTTTCAACTCATCTGAGAAAATTGCATCTGAAATTCTTAGACTCCCAAGATTGAAGACTCAAGCAATTGTAGGCTTCATTACTGGGCACTATCATTTCAGGAAACACCTTCATACAATGGGACTTTTTATACAGGAACCAATTTGTAGGAAATGTCATGCAGGGGTAGAATCAGCTCATCATATCCTATATGAGTGTAATGCTCTTGCCCTTACAAGATTCACTACTCTAGGCAATCCATATCCTAAAGAGTTACACCTAAACTCCATTGAGGGCCTATCAGACTTTATAAACAAAGTAGGTTACCCAAGACAATGGAACTAGGAAAAAAATTCGGCTTGGAGCATGGTACAAAATGCAATAATGCAGAGGTGCCACATATCTGACAAGCACAAGAAGAAGAAGAAGAAAGCAATGTTTTTCATTGCTGTTTCCAACTTTTATTCTCTAAGCTTCTTTTTATTTAATTTTTTACTATGAAAAACTCCATGAAGATATATGCCTATATGATATTCGAAACAAATACTTTTTTAAAATTAAAGGAATGAATTCAGAAACAAAAGCAAGAAAAATTACCTACAATCGTATGATGTGATCTGATCTATGAATGACATGCAGTAGAATATAATAGACGACATTAGTTGTGACGTCATATTGTTTCCAAACATTTGTTGTTAAGCGTCATTTATCATTGAAACTGCCATAGACTTAGGTGATAGATTTTTAAATTGTTATTTTTGAAATTGATATTCCTTATTTAAGGATAACGTGTTTGCTAAAACTTTTAACCTTTTGTTTGCTTCAACTTTGATTCTCGCCAAATAGTAGTCACTGTAAATCACCAAGCTGGGCAAAATTCAATCGTATTCTGGTTGCAACAGAACAATTTTGTTTGGAAACATGACGTCACACTATTGTCGTCAATTGGTAATTTATGGCCACGTTTGTGGTTTTTCCAAGTTTGATATTAGAAACAAACTCTCCTTTAGAATTAAACGAAGGAGAGATTCCAGAAAAAGAAGACTATATTCGTATGATCTAATCTTCAAACACATGTTGCAGTACATATTGGTAATTCACGGCCTACCTTTTGTTGTTCGCCAAGTTTGATTTTCGAGACAAACACTTCTTTAGAATTAAACGAATGAATTAAGAAACAAAAGAGAGTATGTTTCAACTATAATCGTATGATGTAATTTGATATTTCAATGGTATGTAGTACATAATTGGTAATTCACGGCTACCCTTTGTGTTTTGTGCGATTTGTGTAGATGTGTTCTTGGTAAAGAACGCAAAAGCTTAATGTTCAGATCTGACTACAGATGTACCTATGATTTTCTCATTTATATAATTAGAGTTCATTTAATATCATTTTATGAGACAAATCATTCTTTAATGTTTTTTCAAATTTCGACCTTTATACGATTCGCGGAAACAATGGGTTTGGCGAATTTTGTGTAAGTAATATTTGCCAAAACTGACGACGAATTAACAAGCCATTATGGCTTTCCAGGAAACAAAAATAGTGTTAATATCCGAATTTAATAATTCTCAGCTTTTTCGTCATGAATGAAAATATTTTGAATTTCATAATTTTACTAAGAAAAAAAGAGGAAATATTAGTAATTTTATGTTCAATGTTTATTTATTTATTAATTAAACAGTGATAAGTTAATTATAAAAGAATTAAAATGGTTGTAGACAGCTATATCTTTTTTTTTAATCTAATAAAGAAATAGTAATAAATTGCACGACGAATGTGATCTGCTAGGATAATTAAATTGTACGTTGTAGTATTCTCTTTCATTATATTTTTAAATAGTTATTATTTTTTATTTTGTATAAATTTCTTCATCATACGCCTTTTTAGGAAGGAATTCATGACGTCATAGCTAAATCAGCTTGGCGACATATTTTCGTCACCAAAAAAATTCAGAATCCACCAAATGGATTATGCGGCAGCTATAACAAAATCAATGTAATTAGTAATGTTTTTATTTTAAAGGACTTTTTGAAATTCTAAATGTATACCAATTTTTTTTAAATGAAATGTTATTTTTAATATTTTATAACCTGTAGTTTAATTTTTTTTAACGATAGTTGTCTAATCCTTGTTAACAAGTAATATAAAAAAATAATTTTTAATTCATTTCCTACTTATGTCAACAAAGAAAATTTCTATTGTAAGTACATTTTATTAAATTTTTCATTGCCTATTTGTGAAGCAAGAGTAAATATTTTAAATCCAGTTTGTTCAATTAGTTAATTGCTTTGATTACTTTTATGTTTTGACGAGATTCGATCCAAAAACTTGAAAACTGCGATGCTTTATCAAATTCGCCATTGCAAAACAAACTTTTTATTTCACTATAGTCCCTTATAAATAAATTTTCATTCATTAGAAAAAATTCTTTATCTTTCTCACATACGCACTTTTTCCATCTCTTTGACTAATTCATTTGAAAATCACAAAGTTGGATTTTCAAAGGAAGTAATAAACTCATTTACAAAATAATATATATAAGAAATGTATAGATATAAATGTTGTTATTGTTACTTATGACACTGGGCAAATGAAGTGCGTCTTCTGTTTTTGAACAGAGCACCCCACTAAGAATTAGCCGCATAGCTGGCTGCATCATCTGGGTCTTCCAATTCAGATATAGGAAGCAAGAGGCCCAAGGCCTGGCTCCTAACACCCCCAGAAGTATTAATTTGGAATGGGAACATGGAGAACAATGCGACCACAACATATTTTATGTGCCGTTACTGAACACAACGGATCTTCGGATAAGCCAGGATCCGAACTCACTGCCTTCCGGTAATAAGACACCACCCTAACTAACCAAGCTACTGCGGCATCAAAGATAGAAATATTAACTGTTGATGCCAACAGATGGCACTACCAAACAATAGTGTATTTTTCTGTAATGAAACTCAAATTAATTAATTAAATTTAATGAATGAATTATAATGTTTAAAAAATTTTAGATCAAATCCATCCGCAACAAGTTAAAAAAAAATGTGTTTGAATTTGTGTGAATGAATAAAAATTATTTTTTTAACATTTCAAAAAGATATGTAGATAGAGATTTATTTTAATACACGCGTATAATTTATTTCTGAAATCTTGTCACGAATTTTTATAAAGAAAAAGGATAAATGCAAGAATATTGCAAACAATTCTTGATGGGTGCACTGATAACATGACGGATCACAAATGATGAGGTCTTGAGTGTAAATTCTGGCTTTTATTCTAGAATTAGTGAAGTTTAAATTTAAATAATTCATTTAACTATTTATATAATTCTAATTTTGAAAAATTAAAGATTTATATTTTTTACTAATTTGATGCTGGCAGAAAAAAATATATGATTATTTTATTGATTGTAAATTTTGTATTCCCAGTTATTATATAAATGTGCTAATTATATTTTCTGCTCTACAGAAGATATATATATATATATATATATATATAATCATTTATGGTTACTAATCATATTTTACGATATTGAGACCCCAACCACCCTGTCTAGAGGTCAGCGTGCCTGACTGAGGATGGGGAGTTCCTAGGTTCAAATCCTGGTTCGGCCATGGATGTATTTTCTCTTTCTCTCTCTCCTTTGTCCTTTCCTTGTATGAATAGGTTGTGAGTGGTGTTCTACACTATAAACAGATACCTATGGCATGTGTGTACTGAAGAAGTCGGACTCCACACCAAATTACGGTTCAGTTGGAAAAGTGGAGCAGCGCTCTCCATATTGCCAGCCTAGCTGCAACTCGAAAACAACAATAATCCTGTTGCTAGGATATGTGATTACTACTTTCACAGGCATGTATCTATTTACTGTAAATGGAGCATTTTTGATTACATATCATTCATTTAGACAATCAAAAACTGAGAAATTTGTAAGACCTAGCTAAAATATTTGGCTAAAACTTCGAGAATACAGTGTTTACAAAAAAAGTAGAACTTAAAAATAAGTTTAAAATTTTCGATTTACTCTTTGTTTTAAGTTATAATTATATATGTCGGTGTAAACATCGCTTTCCCGATGTCATTTTTTTAAAACTTTATGTACTAGGTAACCATAAAAGTTCGTGATATTTTTGCTTTGAACTGAATGACATGCGAATAGAAGATTATAAATTGGAGATCACGTGTTTCAAAATCTTGTTGGATGACAGTAGGAATAGTAGTAATTAAAACGAGATCAACTGCGCATATCGTCAATCATAACACGTATAGTAAATAAGACAATCTTTGAAAGTGCCCAAGGAGTTGATTTGTAATAGGGATTGGATAGGAATAATATGGGAATAGGATTACAAATTGGAGTATCACGTGTTTCAAAAACTTCTTGGTGGACACTAGGATCAACAGTCGAACGAAACCAACTGCTCACATCTTCAATTGCAACAGGTACACCAGCGAAGGCAAATGGAAGTGCCCAGGAGTTGATTTGGTGTTGTTTCTTGATTTCAAAGTACCCTTATCAACAGCTGTATAGAATAGCCAAATATGTCAAGCGTTTAGAGACTGTACTGTGATTAAACGATCCACAAAGTAATTTTCCAAAATCCAGTTTGGTTGGCTCAAGACATTGAAGCAGACTTTCGCCAAATACTCACAGACTTTGCATCCAAAACCTCAGAGTTTTATAACAAGAGAATTATATAGATGGAGGAACAAGCTATCAGAATTTTCAGAATGTTGGATTCTAATGGGGGACTAATATTAATTTCACACTTTCTGTGTATCATTTCCATAATTTTCATTGGAAATGGCAAGAACTTCATTGTTTACCTTATATTCTGACTCACTGTCATGTAATGGTAGGAGTTGTTGTTACTACTGACACTTGGTAACGGCAAGCCCGCCCGTCAGAGACTAGGCAAATGAAGTCAAAGAGAGAGCGTCTTCCGTTTTTAATAGAGCACCCTCATACGAAGATGGAAGTACGACTTTTGGCTCATAGATGGCAGCACCATCTGAAGAGCATCATCTAGAGATTGAAACTAGTAAAGACCCATAGCCTGGCTCCAACCACCCCCCAGAGGTATTAATTTAGAATGGGAACATGGAGGACATTGTGACCCAACATATTTTACGTGCCCCAGTCGCCATTAGTGAACACGACGGATCTTCGGCTAAGCCGGGATGACCACCGTTTGGTAACGAGATTGACGCCCTAACCAACCAGGCCACCTTTGCTTTCATGGTAGGAGTTAAGGTTGTTATTATAGTAATGGTAGGAGTTAACCGTTGAGGAAGAAATCGAGGTGTTTTACTCTTTAGATAAAGCATTCTTCATGTTTGATTATCAGATCCGAAGCTTAAGATTTTTCTGGGTATTCTCTCTTGTAACACATGAATATAAAAAAGTCCTTTCGAACGACAATTTGTGCTGGGGTATTAAAGCAATTTACAACACCGTCAGCTTTTTTAAATGCCCATTACAAGGTATAAAAAAAATATCTTTAGAAATGAGAAGAGTTTAGCTTTTATAAAACGCTTTAAATAAAATATTTGAAAAAAATTAAATATTTTTAATTCATAAATACCAAATTGATTTCTTAAAATCTAGATTCACTCCTTTATTATTATGGCTTCATTGTTGTGCTAAAAAAATTTGAAAAATATTGCTTTTCCTTTTTCTTATACTTAGGAAAAAATAATTTATTTATTAAATAGTTAGTTTCAATTTTAGCTTAAAATCTATAATTTTACACATCTATAGGAACTCGGGCGGTCATTAAAAATCATCAAAATTTTTCCTTTATTCAAATTAAGTTTCTGTAGCTCACTATAAAAAATGCAGTTACAGTGATACAAAAATAATTTTGTCTAAAATATTTT
>JAPDSC010022050.1:0-19019 GCA_026290005.1 Latrodectus geometricus | reverse complement strand
TTTTAGACCTTTGTCTTTCGAACTTGTCAAAAAAGAGTGTCTTATTTGCATAGTTGACCATCTCCCTCCTGATGAAGACGTGGTCCCTATGCATTTTACATGTTTATATTATATTATATTGTTTTCCTTGATTTTCGTCTTATTGATATTAAATTGTATAGTTTCTTCTTTGTTTCATCTTGATCTTCTAATTTCATCTTACTTAATATATATATTTATATATACAAATGAATACAATTTAGGATATTTCCAGCTTATATCTATATAAATTACATTTCTTTAATAATTCCTCTTTATCATGTTTTTTTTTAAATCTTTCAATCCTAAAAATAAATTTCATATAATTAGGCATGCCAATATAAAAAATAATTGACTTTTTTCCTGTCCACAGTAACTGAGAAATCTAAAATTAGTTCAAAAGAAAACAAAAGAAAAACTGTTATTATAAGGCCGTGTCCGAAAACCAAATTCAAATTAGTACTTATGTGATTCGACTTCTAACGGGCATAAAATTCCAAAGGGAACAAAAGAAAAAGAAAAATCTAAACCCAGTCTTACAGATACAGCTTTACCAAGTGAATTTATAATTAAGAGGACTTAGCGAATTCCATTTCGAAAAGTGAAAAACAAGAAAACAAAAACGATGAAACGGTTTTCCACATCCGTTGCTGCGGATGTGACAAGAACCAGAGAAAATGTAGGAGGGTAAAAAAAAAAAAAAAAATGGTTAAATATCCGGTGACCGTCATGTGTGTGTATATGCTTTCCCTTTTTTTTCTTATTTGCTTGTATTTCTTGTTCTAATAATGCGATGACCTTCGTTTGTCGTAATATGATAGATAAGAACGTTCTAATGAATATTCTGTCTCAGTTTCAACGGCCAAAAGCTGACGTCAGAACTTCAAAGAATTCGAATTATTTCAACCATTTCTTTCACACTGACATTTATTTTTCAAAACTATTCTATTCATTTTAAAACAAATGGAGATTTTATTAATACTTTTAAGATTTTATTTTAATGCAAATGGAGTGGGCATATTTTTGATGAAAATAAAATCTGAAAATCGCTATATATCTTATTAACTACAATGTTCTAAGAATTTTAGAATCAGTTTTTAAAACATAGATTAATGTTGCCATCTAAAAAATGCATAAGAAAGAAATATCATGGGAAATTGATTTTCATGCCAGACTGGTGTATAAATTTTAACTAAAGAATTCTTTGCAATAAAAAAAATATCTTTTTAAATTAATGAAATAGTTGAAATATTTCTGGATTGTTATCGATTCCTTAATTCGACATGAGACTATTAAACACATTTATTTAAAGTCGTTTTTAAATATGTTCATGAGGGGGGATGGAACCGCTTTTCTTCTTGAGTGGTAAGTGATAATCTCTCAGTTAAACGCTCATAATTTTACCCAACTCGACCGTGAATACTTTAGATACTTTGGTATCCAGATTAAGTTTCAGTTCAAATCAAAAATTTTCAGCAAAAGATTATCAATTTCACTAATTAACACATATTAAAGGATTGAGTTGAAACGTAATTAGAATTGAGATTTAAATCAGAATATTTTAACTCATAAATTTTACGAATAACAAGAAAATGTTTCTTTTTTTTTATTTATTTACTTGTTTATGCACCTGGAGAATGTTATATATTAACTTTTAAATATTTAAAAAATTAAAATTCCTTGTATTTTGCAAAAACAGAATCCTAGATTTAATTTTTTTTTTAATTTGAAATGTAATTTCATAATTTTATAAATAAGAAACCAAAAGACACAAGAGATTTGCTACACTTATAAGCACATAGCGCTTAATATATAGTTATAAAACTTCTTTTACTTATTATGAAGAGTTTTCTTTGAAATTCAATCGGCAGGTATCATATATATATATATATATATATATATATATATATATATATATAGTGAATAATAGTGTAAAGATGCTTAGATATTTTACATAATACCTAAAAGGATGAAAATTAACAATATTTTGTTAATTTTCATCCTTTTAGGTATTATGTAAAATATCTTTACACACTTTCGCTTAATATTAATCTTTCTGTAGGACAAGTACTAACAATTTTGGGCAGCATAATAACTAAATATAACTTGAAATCGACATGTTTTAAATACAGAGAAATAATAAATGAAAATAATTAACAAAAAGAATCTACCTTATTGACATTCTATCTTATATTGTACTGTTTATTGGTTAGAAGTTTATAGCGCTGGGTGCGTGGCGCTCTGTGATTTGCAATTTGTAATTTCTACTCACAATTTAGAAACATGTTAGTATTTAGATAGTTAAACTCTTTATAAGCCATCTCTAATCACCTGTACCATGCCTAATAACCACAAAATTATTATTATTCCATTAATTTATCTTACTTATTCTCGGCAAGCTATTTAAAATATTTTAATTTTAGTAAGAAAATGTAATAATAAACTTGAAAAAATTATATACATAAAGAAATATACAATTCTTATGTTTCTCAAAGTTAAAATCACAGCATTTGAAATAACTAGCGAACAAGTAATTAAAATAAATGAATTATTTAAAATTAATAAAAAAATAGAATAACACACAAGATATCATAATTTTTGCGTAGTTAATAATTTCTCTTTTAATTTTCGTTGGCTTAGTTTGGGACTTAAATTTACTATATCTTATACTAGCTAATATTGCTTTCCAAGAAACCCAAAACTATAAATCAATATTTATTCACATAAAAATTTCCATTTTTTATTAAAAAAATAAATAAAAAAAACTTTTTCAGTGCACTGAAGTATAATAGTAAAACTCAGATATTAAACATAGTATAATGTACTATTTTTATTTTCATTTTAAGAAAAAATATGCAAATAGAAACACGATTATATTAACTGGAATCATCTCAACTCATGTTGCCAGGCGCAGAGTCGGTTAGGTAAAGACGAATAAAACCCCAGAAATCTTGAAGTAAAAAAAAACAAAAACAAAAATTTTCTGTGCATGATTCAATCGGTAGGTTGTTTGGAAGCTGGCCAACGATTCGAGAATGAAGAATCTGCATACCTTTCATTGGCTGTCTGCGAAAATGAAAAAATCGATGCCAACAGTGGAAAGAAAAGTTTGGAGGCAATTACCACGCGTCTTCTGCAGATTGCAACGAAAAGAATGATGGAAAATATAAGTAGGGAAATGGCAGCACAATGCTGAAATTCGGATAACATTTTTTTTATATATACTATTATCAATCTTTCTGCATGCTTTCAACAAAGTAATGGAATTATTTAAATCGTTTCGCAATTTTTAATATAAATAATATCATAAAAAGCTGGTAAAGAACATCGGTAAAAATGTTTTTTAACTGCATACATGATTTATTGCAAAAATACCAAACAATTATTTTTTTACCGTCGTCGTATGTACGAATTTACATTGCGAATATAAATGACCTAATTATGAAACTCTTAACCATTTTAATGAAATCCTAGTGTTGAAATAATATACAAGTTAATTCACTTTACGAAATTTGTGCTGAAGGCTTTAATTTAAATATCGTTTATGCAGTATAAAAAGCATCAAATATTAATGCATACAGATTTTAATCTAAAACTTAATATTGAAAGTAAATTTAAAAATTTATTTTATTGAGATGTATGTAACTATGACAGATTTCCCATGACTCAGTATGGTATTTAATTCAATTTTAGAATGTATTTTAGAAATATTTGTTATATACTTTTTTGTGGTTACTTTTTTTCAAAAACAACTGTCAGTAAAATTTTGTTATCAATAAGATAAATAATTTAGTGACAAATTCAAAACTATGCGCAAGCACATTTGATAAAATATTTAAACTTCAATAATTGTAATCAAAATCATTAAGTTTTGTATCAGGCTTTTGGCAACAGCTTAGAATGAAATTTTTTAAAATATCAACGAGAGGAACATTTTAAATGTAACTTTGGGAAGATCAATGCTGTGTCAATAACTGCGCATTTTTTTCATTGAATAATAAAAAGCTGATAAGCAATTTTATAAATAACAGAATTATATACAACGGAATGAAAAAAACTTTTGGAATCGATAAAGAATAGCAGAACATTGAAAAATAAAAACGCTGAGCTTTTCAAAAGCCAAAACAAGTATGCAAAATTGTGCGCATTATTTGGATTTAACTGAATATATTTCCAGATTCAACGGAATAAGCTTTTTAGTATCCGGAGAAATTAATGAAATAAAGCTTTTAATTATCAGTATTTTTACAAAAAAAAAGAAAAAATTAAAAAAAACATTTAAATCATTTTTGCCGATTTAAAATAACCATAAAGCGGATGTTATGATTTATTTATTGCTTGCAAAAGCAATCAAATATTAATATTGAATGTGCTTTACATGTTACATGAAATAAATTTATCTTTACTTAATGACTGATAAGTATTTATTTTTTAATAGCGGTATCAAGAGAGACAAATCTCCAATAATATATAAAATAACAAATCCCACTGAGATATTGGCCAACATTTTCTTTCCAACTGCTCACTGAAGAGCTCATCCCACTGACACATTGACTTGTTTTTGATGGATGGACCAAATTGTATATTCAACATTATTGGTGAAAACGATTATTAGTGTAACTCACAAACCAATTATCATTAAAATAAAGTGACGCGTACACATTACCTCAACTATAACGACAAACCACTTTATGGTTAAAAAAAATTTTTTTTTTATCTGAATACTATATGTGGGTCTACTTTTCTATTTTACAAATATATTTGAGAAAAAAATAAAATAAGGGGGAAAAAAACAATAATAGTACTATTCCATTTCCCAAGTCTAGCTAAATTGTCATTTTTGATTACAAAATATGGAATACAAATAAATTAATTACTAAAAACTTTTATTTAAACACATGAGATTTTTTAACATTTTTAAAAACATTTCAAAAATTATTTCGATCTTTTTAGAAATATACATTTTTTAAAAATGTGTTGGTAAAAGAGTATTGTTGATGTTTCTAAGAATCGGTAGAACGATTTGGCAACTTCATCCCTTGCGCTGGACAAATGTAATCATGCGCGAATTTTAAGGAATGGATGTTAAAACTTATTTCATAGAAATCCCTCTTAGTTAACGAGATTTTTGCTGTTTCTTACGACCAATCAGCATTTGGCGAAATTTGGCCTGTTTTTAATAACCTAAATAGTCGTATTAAACAGGATTTAATAGCTTTTGTTGATTTTAAACTAATATTTGCCGGCATATATGACAACCGACTTTTGAAATGCAAGGAAAGGAAATAATGTATGAAAAAAAACATCTTTCCTTTCAGATATTAGGAAAATGAAATTCAGCTTTTTTCTGAGAATATTTATATGCTACCAAGAAAATAAAAATTACAAAAATTTAAAAAAAAAAAAATTTACGTATAGAGAGCAGAATTTTCTGTTTATATATCTTGAAACTTTACAAGAAATATATATGCAATAGACCAAAATCTAATCCATCGATTCTCAACCACTGTGCCACAGCACTTTTGTGTGCCACCTAATTGTGAAAGTGTGCCGCAAAATTTTAGAAATGTATTTAGTAAAAATTACAATGCTTTTTTATTACGAGTAAAGTTCGTTTAAATTAAGAAAAATACACTGTAAAAGAAAACTTGTTTTTAGTTAAGTACCACATTTTTAACAGTTAAAAACTATTTTAACCTTTGATAACTGTGACTTTTCATAAAGTAAAATATTTGACACACGTGAAAAAATTTCAATTGCCTACAATTACAATTTTCTACATCTTATTTGTGTGAATTCGATTTTTCAATATTAACCAACATAAAATCGAAAAGAAAAATTGAGAATGTTAAATGTAGAAGACGGATATGAGAGAAGTATTATGACTTTTACGACCAAATATAAATGAAATTATCAAAACACATCAAGCTCAAATTTCTCATTAAAAGTATCTATATTTGTTGTACATTGTAATGAATCCTCTAATAAACGTACTGTTGTTTTTGTAATACATATTACATTACTTTATTTTATATTATATTATTTTACTTTACATAATAATTATCATAAACTATTTTACACAATGCATTATAGGTAAGTAAACAACTTCTAAACATATCTTTTTACTTGCATGCTGCCAAGTTTTGAAATCGTTAAAAGTATGTCGCGGCAAAAAATAAAAAGTTGAGAATCATTGATTTAGTTTATTAATGAATTTCAATTCAAAAGGAATGTCATTTTTTTAAATATTTTATCTAATATCAATTTTGAAAGTCTCTTGTTTTTTTATCATTCGTAAAAATTTATTATTATTTAAGCAGGCATAAAATGTTTAATCATATAAAATATTTTCGTGTACTACAATTTTAAATTCTTCTTAATTGAAGTATTTCTCAACTCGCTATTAATATAATTTTTAATTTAAAAAATAGTGTATTAATATAAAGAGTTTCATAATTTATTTTTCATTCTAAAATTGAAAAAAATATAAGCAGTTCTATATCATAAATAAAAAATTGTTTCCGGTAAGTTACAAATAATTTTATAATAATAATATATTAGACTTAGGGTTAAATTCAAATAGATACAGTAAAATTATTTACTCTCATTTCAATTGAAATGAAATAAAATTTATATTACTCTGAAGAGAAGATAATAAACTTTTTTTTTTCAAAAGAAACGAAATTTACCTTTACAGGATATATAATTTAGTGTTATTATATAATTTAATGTTATTAATTAATTATATAAAATTTCGTGTTACTTTAAAAATCTTAAATTACAGTAATATTTTCAGGAAATTATTTAGAATAGATATAATATAAGACTTTAATAAGAAGAAACTAATATATAAAAGGATTATACAATATTATGTATAACTATAAATCCTTTAAAATTTAATCTGTGCAATATATTTTTACATTCCATACAACTTGATTTTTCACACATATATAATTGCGCTTTTTACAAAAATTAAAATGTAAAATTGAAATTAACAAAACTTGAAAGATATTTCAAAGTATTCTGTTTTGCATTTCTGTTATAGATATATTTCTCAAACAGGTGTCAATTAAATTTTTGCAAGTACCAGCTTCGAACTTTTAAGCATTGTACAATGATCACATTTCATACACGGGAATTAATTTTACTATGAGCTGCAGTTTAAAAGAAACTCCGTACCATCTCAAATTACCTCACCTGAATGGGGAATTGAACTCATGAACTGTTAAGTTGAAAACTACTGGTTGAGCCTTTTAACTGCCTGCTCGGCCAAATCCTTTTTAAGTTATTTATTTGGAAAGATTTTACTCCTTAAGCGTTTATCTCAGTGCAGACTGTGATAAATTAAGTTTTTTTATAAAAACATTTTTACTTTAAAATCTCATTCTATTTTAATATGAGTAATTTAAACTATTGAGTAAGCGATTATCTAAAGAATGAAATATTTTTCTTCATAAAGGATTGAGAAATGCTATCCCAACATCATCACAATGTCAGTCAGAATAAAGCAATGATACCTTTTTAAAATTGAGAATTTTAAACTTGCGTAGATAAAAGATCTTAACTGTGAATATAAATGTCACCTTTTTATCGTTAGATTTTCTTCCTTATTTTATTGCGAAGGAGGCACTCTGTTGAACTTTTTTATCATTACCCGGTGGAAATCTGTAAACCAAATCACGGAAGTTACTACCATTAAATCATCACACCACCACAAACCCGCGTTTAAAGGGTGGCCACATTCATTCATCATCGCAGAAGAAAGGACAAGGAAACTCAATGTGAATGGAACCTCCATACCCAAACCATGATTCGAACCAGATATCGACGGCATAAGAATCAGAAACATAGCAATTGGTTGGCTCAAAACAAAATATTAAATTAATTGTTGAAATACGTTGATACATATTTCCTGAGGACAAATGCAATGATCATCTAAAACACAAAATAATCTTTAATACTAATGAATTATGAATTGAGCGTTGCTTACAAAATTTTCCCAGAAAGCAGTGGGTTAACTGGTAGTTGAACCGTTAGTGGAACAATTTTTAACTGCTTATTGCTTTATGTTCTTATTTGTAATTCTCTTGAAAAAATGCCGAATTAGCAATTAAATAATTAATTTATCTGAATTCATTTAATTGCTATGCGGATTCGATTCACACCTTTTATGCAGATATTTGTAATCATTCTAACTTTAAAACTGTCTAACTTTAAAACTTCTAACTTTAAAATGAATCTAAGAAAGACAAACAAACCAAAAAGGACCTTATATACAGATATTTATAATGATTCTAGCTTTAGATCCATGTCAAATTAGACTTTATATTCAAAAAAGCAAACTTAGAAAGACAACAAATCAAAAAGGAATCCAAAGGAAAGGTACAGGCATAAATAAGCTAATGATTGGGTGTACATTTCATCGAATATCTATGCATGAAGTTCAATTTAAAATCCTGTCATATTAGATCAAAAGATGGACTAAAGGACAAAGCTATGTCTAGCTTTCCAGGGATACGCCTCACACAATACAACAGAGCAAAATCAAAATATCTTTCTTAGAGAAAAACCTAAATTTTCTCTTGATTTAACGAAATGAAATTTTAGCTTAAAGATAAATTATGAACAGATTTCGATAATGACTTGCAGAATCTTCTGATACTTTCCTAATTATGAATATGTTATTCTTAATCTGAATAAATGTGTATTCAAATTTTACAATACATAACACATTAATTGGTTTGAATAACTTCTTCATCTCTTTCTGGTTGGCAACGGTTTCAGATTAAAGCCAATGTTTATCTTTATCTGATCACAATAAAGGAAATTTTAAAAAAATAGTGAATTTTTACTCAATTTCCCAATTTTTAACTAATGTATTCCAAATTATTATGTTTTATGAAAATTATTAATATATGTATATTTATTTTTTATGAAAGAAATTTCAGTTCAAAAAATATTTGACATTTCTTGCATTTTGGGGATATACTGGGTGTAGTTATACTTGTAGTTTTCACCCATTGAATAGGACTATCTAAACCAGCAGAGTATGCAAGTACATGTGCCATCAATGTGTTCTACAAGACTAAACATTAATGCTCTAATCAATGCATACACTTTATCCGCATAAATCTCAGGCTTTAATTTGATGGATAGAGTCATGTTGAAATCACGAGGAAGTGTGCACCGTTTAGATAAATCCGGACATCCGGAAACATTGAACTCCTTAATTTCAGCGTGGTTTTTTCCGCACTCCCTGATTTTAGCTATCGAGCAAGGCACCAACATTAATGCAGTTAAAAGCACCAGTGTAATCTAAATTAGAAAAAATCAAAATGAATTATATTATTATTATAATTTAAATTAAAATTAAAAATTTATATTAAAAAAAAAACTAAAATTAAATTTAAATGATTTTTCTTTTTATTGTTATTCTGGCAAAAATATTTTTTAAAAATTATTTTTGTAAATTATAATGTTTGTAAGAAAGTTGTTTTAAAACTGAATCCATTATTTAAATCAAGTTTTCGATTATTTTAAAAGTAATAATCATTTTGCTGTTGCAAACAGATAAGTTATCATATTTCATTTGTTTAATTTATAAGATCTTATTTATACTGAAGTAAGAAAAAATGTTATTTTTAAGAGCACTTAAATTGGAAAGAATTTGAAATATTACATTGCTTCAATTACTTGAATCAACTTTTTTTCATTTTATCTGAATAATTTATACATTTTAAAGTATGCTCTGTTTTAATTTTTGGACATGATGTTTCTCACTTAATTTGAGGAAAATGTCCCTGGTATTAGAGTTGAAAAATCGAAGTATTGTTGTAAGTAGAAATTTAAAGGATAAACTTTGACAGTTTTACAAGACATTGGACAAAACAACATAAGAAATTAAACAAATTTTATTTTGGGCAATTTTGGAAAAATTTGAATTAAAATTTTGACGTTTGATAAATAGGAATATTATTTGCAGTAATTCATAAACAAAGTCTCTTTTATCATTAAAGTTAACACACTAATTTTATCTTGATTAAGATTAAAAAAATTACAGGAGCTAGAATGTGAATGTGATTTGTGAAATTTCTTAAAATGTGTTTGGCAAAAATGTAGTTTCAAAATGAAAATAAACAACCTTTATAATACGAAAATTTAACCAAAGTATATTTTATCGTTCATTTTTTCATATTAATGAAATTATTCTCGATAAAATATCTTGCCTTTGATTTTTAGAATAAAATATCCAACCCAAAGTGCATTGTGCATTCATGTGTTAAACGTTAAAGCAATTGTCAAAATTTTTTATAAACACTAGTTTCGATTTTAAAAATTTTGACTCACCATATTAGTACTTTCATTTAAAATAAAAACACACACACAGCCATCAGAAGTTTACTGTATTTCATGACTGAAAAGAATGTGATGGATAAAGAATTAAAACAACACTCCAAATATCAAATAGGATTAGATACAATAGACAGTGGACCGAGAAAGAAGGCTTTTGCTGTGTACCAAGGATTTGCAAGCATGTGCCAACTGACTAGTAAGAGAAGAAAAAAACGTTAAACAGAATTCTTTAAGTCGTATTATGACTTAAAGTTTAGTATCGGTAGGCACACGTTCTAATCTAGATCTATGAGCGCCTTTATCATGTCCGCCATGCGGGTCTAATGCAGATTTAAAGCTCAAAATGTTGGATAGGTAGGATGTCTGATGGAGATCTTATGTGCTTGTCGGCTGTAATGGGGCAATTTAAGATGTAATGTGCCGGTGAAACTTCTTTATGAACATAAAGTTTCACTTCCACTGAATGATAGGTTTAAATACATACATATCGGTCTCTGGGAAGCTCCGAACTGTACCTTAAGGTTGATAAGTTTGGAACATTCGTCCATCACACCTCGTAATTTTAGACCATAGTCAAATGACGAGGTCCCACCTGAGCTGGTACCCTCCTCTCCATATCTATGCCGTACCAGTAGAAGGACTTTATAAATCACAGATTAATGTGGACACGTTCCCAACCCAAGGAGCTCCAGCAACCCTTTGAGGGTTAATGTGGTCATCCTTTACAATCACTGCCCGAGGTAAATGATGCTTGACTCTTGGATTAGATAAATAAAGGCTCGTTGTTGCGAACTAGTAACTGGTGTCTAACATTGACGAGAGGCCTGCTATCTAGTTATCATAAAAATAGTTCCTCCGACTTTGTCCTGTCTGATGCCAAAGATACCATTTTCGACAGGGAAAGTCAGAAGAAAGGCACCTCATTAGGAGTACTGAACGCCTTTTGAAGGTGGATGTTTTCGCTAATATTTTTTTAAAAAAAACTGCTTATTAGTTGTATTTTATATCAATTTACCAATTAACTTTAAATTTTAAATGTATTTAACGTAGAAAATTAAAGGGCAAATTAAAAAATAAAATTAATTGATACAAAAATTTACATGCCAAATATTTTCGTAATTTTACATGATTATTAATATACAAATTATTAATATGGTGTTCAAATTTCAATAATTATTATTATTATAAATTTTCAATTAATTAGCAAAAAGAAAAAATTGTTTCCTATTTGAAAATATATTTAAAAAATTAGTATTGAGAATATTTATTAAAAATCAATAATTTAAATCTATAATAAAATAATTGATGTGATTAACAATAAAAATATGCATGTAACATTTATTCTGCATGCATATTTTTAGTGTGATATTTTTAAATCTAAGAATAACATGAGGTATTGGTAGTATTCAGGGTTTTAATAAGGTGTGTGTAGCCAATTCATACAGCATTACTTCCTATTTTAAATGTAACGCTCTTGTTACTACAGCAACCGCCACTAATCAGATTTCTATTTGGCGAGAATTATATTTATGTTAGACTGCTTTTAATTCCCATTTACGAACTAAAAGTTTGAAACTCTCTTTTCCACCATTTCAAATTTATTTTAATGTAATGAATTAATTTTTATATTTTTTTAAAAAAAATTTCTTCTTTTTTAATTTATGTTGTAGAAACTTATATGCGTCATTTTTATGACCGAATTGCAAATCCATCTAATTGTAAATACTGACTGCAATGCTGATGTATTAAATCCCAGATTTTTAATGCAATTTCGTGTGTAATTTCTCACACCCAAACTAACTCCCGTCTTACATCAGAGTATAATCAATACATTCAAATGTACAAATTTTACTGTATTTTTGCAAGAGCAGTGACCATGACGTGGTATTGCTATATGAAATCTATTTTCTATCCAAAATCCTATATGAATCTTCATTTTGATAAGAAATTTTGTATTTAAAAGAAACCAACCATAACTAAAGAGTATTTGTTAATCTGTGGACTTACATAAGAAACTTGTATTTAGAGGGAAAAAAAACCTGCTACTGACTAAATAATTCATTTCTGTACATTTTGAAGGGAGACTCAGATTTGTGTGATTTTGTGATCAGACGTGATTTATACGTCAGAAATATCGGATGATTAAGATAATGAATGGAAAAGTGTACTTTTAATAATGTTGTTTTAAAACAGAAAAAAATAAATGGTTATTTTGCCTGGTTTTTCATCAATAAAATGACAGTAAAAATTATTTTTAAGCATGAATTTAATTTTGCGTGTTTCTTATTTAGTGTATACTAAATAATTTTTTTATAATAGTATTTCATTTATAATAGAAAGAGCAATTTAATAAAAATCTGTTTTAAAATTTAACATTTATTATTTTTATTTTACGAACTTCTAATTTTAATATTTTTACCGCCCCCAATGTGTTTGTAAAAATGATCGTCAACTGTATCAACTATTTCACTCAAATGGCATTTATTAAGATTCTCTTTTTATGACAAAAGATGTCGCCAGTTGCTTCACTGTGTGATTTCAAAAATGGATCAATCAACTACGTTATTGTTTTTGTTTGCGTAAGCGAAATTAAAAGTTTTTCATCAAATTTCGCGTAATTTAATATTATAAGCGTGGTGAATACCATTATATTTTACTGTAAACATTATTTTTTAATTGAAAACTAAATCCACACATTAAAATGATACAAAATATACATCACCATTATGTTTAAACGTAGAT
This sequence comes from Latrodectus geometricus, assembly GCA_026290005.1. Classification (NCBI taxonomy): domain Eukaryota; kingdom Metazoa; phylum Arthropoda; class Arachnida; order Araneae; family Theridiidae; genus Latrodectus; species Latrodectus geometricus. The sequence continues at coordinate 5,906 of JAPDSC010022050.1, read as the reverse complement.
AACAATGCTTTCTTAACTGATTGTTATGACTTCATAAAATATATTTAATGCAAACAGAGATTGTGATTAATAATCTTTAAATATTTTTGAGTAATATTTAGAAACAATCAGTTAATTGTATGAATTGATAGGTTTTTTAAATATTTTTTATGTTAATAATTCAGATCTAAATATTTAAAATGACGAATTCTAATATATTTTCAAATCTCAAAACAAAATTCATATAATATTGATTTATAAATAAAAATTCATTAATCGATTTTTTTTTCATGCAATTTCTCATGAGGTTGTTACAATAGACGCTCGTTATTACGAACTTGTAGGGATCGCTAAAACTATTCACAAAATAAAAATTTCTTAAAATTGCAAAATAATGTACTAGATTATTAAGCTCTGATACTTTTTTATTAAACTGTTTCGTCTTTATGAATAAAATATAATTAGAAAAAATTATTTAGAATGCCCTATATGAAACACATGCAAAATAATATTTATACCTGAAAACACTTTCATTTCATTGATCCCACTTTCACCACACAATTCTTAAAAGCTCAAACTGTGACTGCAACTTGTCGTTAGATACTTTGAAATTCTTTATGTTCAGCTTCATGACTGTTTCCTTTGACAGATTTTTTCTAAGGTTTTAAAATTGTAAAGAAGCTGTTCTCTGGCATTCTACATTTTTTTAACAGTTTTTTTTTTTTTTTTTTTTTTTTTTTTTTCCTTTAATATTTTTTGTCTTTCATAATTTTCTCTTTACTTCAACTGATAAACACGTTCGTTTCCTCAACTGCAAAGAAACCTCAACGGAAACGATGCAATCTCTCTTGACATAACGAAACTTCGTAAATTGAATTGTCCTTCAAAACTTACCAAAATTAATGCATTGAAAAATTTCAATTGTGGCTTCTAAAATACTCAGATATGTGGTAGATTTCAGACGTGCATATGAAATCCTTTGTTAGATGTCTTTCTCATAAATATTAGGTCATATAAAGTCAGGACAGAAATGTAAAATTTAGAAATATTTTATTGACAAGAATTAAAATGCAGATTCTGAATAGTTTCTTTGATGTCTACCTCTGCCTAAATTTTGTGATTCTTGTTGTATAGTAAGTTTTTGGCAAATTTGTTTTAAAACTAGTAGAGCTTGTTTATAAATGACTTGTACAAAAATGTTCTAAATAATCATTTCTTTATAAATTAAATATTTAAATTAGTTGAAACTCAGTGAAAAACGAGTACAAATCTTTTAAGCTGTTTCATTCTATAACTGATATTTAAATAAATACATTTGTGATTTCTCTGTTAAACTATATAGTAAAGAATTAAAATTAGAAATTAAATATTTTGTAATATAAGTTGAAATGAAATACACTCACACAAATCCTGTTATCAAACTATATACGTACATATATTTACTTTTATCTTCATATTGTAGCTACAAATAAAAAATATCTTTAATGTGAAACTAGGAAATCCTATTTTTAATTGTAATAACTTATGCCTTCTCTATCTTCTATTAGTTAACTTTTTGTAAAATATATATAAAGCTTTATTTTTTAGATTATTATTCATATAAAATTCTAGTATTAAATTTTGTTATTATAAACAATAGCGAAAGGGCAACGTAAATTATTTTACTTGAGAAAATGTTAACATTTGTATATTTATTTTTTAATTAGGACAACGAATCATTAGAAGAGCATTTCATCCTAAAGCTTCAACCGTAACCGGTTCGTTGTGGCAAACTGCAAGATGTATAGCTGAGACTTTCTTCAAGACTATCCATACTTTATTATGTAAAAATAGTAAATAAATTTTAAAAAAATAACATACATTTAAATACATACTATTTATATATTCTTATTTTTTCTGTAATAAACCTAAATAAAATACTTTTTTATATTTAATGTTTGAATTTATTTATTGAATTTATTTTTGCTTTCATTGAATTGGTTTCTCAATATATTATTTTCATACTTTAAACCAAATTTGAATAACAAAATATAATATAAAAGCAAAGTTTATTTTTTGAATAATTTATAATAAATCTAGTTTTCAATTATTTGAAATATTTATAATAAACAGAATAATCCATAAATGTCTCTCCTTTCCTGTAATTTCAAAATAGTTTAACTGTTTCTTCAATACATATTGATTATAAATATCAAAAGAATTTAAGTAACATTATATTTATCATAATTTATCTATTGTTTGATTTGCATACAGGCTATTTTTTAGATAATATTTATAATATTGTTTAGCATAAAAAATTAAACTGAATACCCTTTTCGTGATCCTGTTACGTTTAGAAATTAATATTAATACATATTGTAATTAATATATTACATAATAAAATTTTTATATTATTTATAAATAACTAAAAAAGATGTTGTTAAATGTACTTTAAAAGCAATTACAATTACCAAAAACGATGAACTAATTAATCATTGAATTAAAAACTTAAGATAAAATTATACACAAATATAAGACATTCTCTTACATATTTATTTTAACAAGTACCGTAAATAGCTTCATAAAATAAAGCGAATTCAAATTTATACTTTCTAAGCAAATTTTTTCATCTAAAACAAGAAATTCCTCTAAAAGATCAAAATTCACTCTTTTTTACATTTAATTCACCACTTTAAACGATTTGCTGTTAATCCTCCTAAAAAAAATAGTTTCATCTGTATCTTTCAAAAGAGTAAATTTCTGTCTTAAAGATTGGTTGAGTTTTAAGAAAGTGAAAGAGAAATTTCACTTTTGAAGGAACCAAATCGATTTGTTTTAAGTGTGTTGAATGTTTAAAAGTTGATTTCATTTTTTCACCAGGTTTTTTTCAGCAGGAAAATGGCAGTGTATCTGTTTAACTCATTTACTTACACGCAGGGAAAAGCTTTTAACTGCATTTTATTCCTCTTGTAAAGAAATGTCCTCCTTCCAGAGGAGGAATACGGTTTACCACCTAGAAGCTCCTCCAAGAAGGAACCTTCTGGGATAGCATGAAGATTCATTCTCCAGAAAGAAATTTTCACAAACATCATTCTATTTGCAAGAATTTTTTTTGGAAAGAAAAAAATATGAGAATACCTGAGACAGCGGCTTTCAACTGTTAATCTAACAGCGCCAAGATATACCATGCCAATATATCTTGGCGCTGTTAGAAGTATGTTTTTTTCATTGGTTCTAATCTAGCACTAGGATTGAACAATGAACAGGAAGCATCTCAGATGCCAATGTCATTAAATGTGTTTCTGATAGATTTTCTACGAAAAATGAAATCTTCAGATGAAAAAAACATTTAATCAAAAAGCTGCAAAGGAAAATTATTATAAGATCTACTTTTATAGTAACCGTCCTTAAAACATGTACATATAATTTTGGTTGACAAATGTATTTTATTCAACTGAATATAGTTTTGTTATATTTGGGGTATTTTTAAACTGTTTTTATGCTTTTTTAATTAATTAAAAAATAAAATATTATAATATTTTATTGATCTATTACGAATAATAGTACGGACCTTTAGAAATTTAAATTTGTTTTGTAATATGTAAATTTTATATAATATGTGCTGTTAAGTTTGTAGCCTTTAGTTTTGTAATAGTTCTTTACTAAGTAAATACAGTAAAATACATGAAATTTCAAAATTTGAAATCAAAAATAGCGTGAGATTGAAATCTTCAAAATTTGAGGTTGGTTGTAATCTGGATTTTGCTCGACCTGTTATTGATTTGGCAAGATTCGGTGAGATTGCTTTTTAAATATTTTGCATTTGGAAATCTTGTAGCGTCGCCATTGTCAATATTTTTAAAGATGGATCGAAATGCGTTACGTACCGAAGGATTTTACCGAGTGTTCAATAAAAACATCAAAATTATCAAAATCATCTAAAAAATTTCACAATTTCAAAGAACTTTGAAAATTTTCGAAAATTTCCAAAATTCTCAAGGGAATAAACCGGATTTATTCCCGAAAATGTACCTGGTCTTTTACCACCTTTGAAACACTATTCACCACCTACTAAAGTAGATTAAGAAGAAGTGATACACCTCTACATTCTTTCTGTAAGCAAGGATACAATACTATTTAATAGACAAGCTAATTACAATTAAATATCATATTAGACACTCGACCAACCAATTCAAAACACGGCACCTTGTATCACAAATCATTAATAGATCGAATTATACAGATTGCCAAAATTTTAATTTTATGGAAAGAATGCTACAACCAACATTTTTAAAGATCGATCCAAATGCGTTACGTATATATACCAGCATTTTACCGAATGTTCAATAAGACATCACATCTTCAAGAACATTTCAAAGGCCTATACTAAAGAATGATGGGAAAATAATCCTTGTAGACACGACATAATACAGTCACAACAGAAAAGTTGCATTTATTACATCCCTATGTTTTCAGAATGTATAAGGAAAAAAAAAGGGGGGGGGGATTGACGCCAGCAAATGGTAATCGTCAACAACTTGATGCTTCCGCAGCAGTTAGAAAGGAAAGTAATTTCTCTGTCCATTGTGATGAAATCACTCTGATTATAGAATTCCTTAAGAGATTAAATTGGAAAGAATTATTTCATTTTTATTGAACTTTGATTTTAGAGTCTGTTCACATTTGATTTTTATAAAATAAAAATTAGAACCTTTGTTATTTTTTGATTTTGTTGTTTCTATGACCTCCAAAACATCCATATAATACTGTGAATAATTGTTAAGTGTTCAAAATAATTATTTATTTTGGAAGTAAATTATATTTTAAAATTCAAAGTGTACATCAAATTTTCGAACTATGTGAGTTAAACGGGTACGGATATGGTTAGTCACCTGAGGATGTATATTACATTAATAAATATTTGAAATTTTAACACAAATTTTTCAGAAATAAATACACATTAAATTACTTTAAAAATATATGTTTGCATTTGAATATATTTCCTTCTGGATTAACTATAAGCTTTTGTTAATTATGCTTTTAATTATTTGCTTTTGTGGAAAAAAATATTTGTTTCTTAGTTAGAACTGAGGATATTTTTTATTTTACGATATTTACAACTACTTTATATAAAGAAAAAAAATATTGCTTAATAATTTAAAATTTGAACAAAGTAAAATTAAATAAATATATTAAATTTATATAATTTAAAACTGAATTTTTATTCATTCCTACTGAAAAACCTTTTGACGCTACCAATAATCAGGAATCAGAAATTTGCTTTTTTCAACAAGTAATTAAAAGAAAAAAATAAATATTCATTAATATTTAATGTCTTACAATTGAATTTGAATACTTCACTCTAAGATTTTGCTTACAGTTAGTTCTATGAATTTGAAAGGAATTTATTTTCTTATCTTCTTAGTACTAAATATTAACGTTACTTGTGTTCAAATGTATTAAAATTATTTATTGATTAATAAATAGTATACCGTAAAAAAGTTTCAGTAAATTTTGTGACAAACTATTTAGGTTTGTATTAAATAAGAATCCCCTTCAAAATACATCAAATATGGCTACAGTTTAAATTGTAGTCACGAATTAGGTAAAGCTTTGAATGTATCTATATTTACTAATGGTTCCAAGCAAAGTATCTTATCTCACAGGATAAAAATGCACAGTTAAAAAGTTATTAAAATTTTTACTAAAACTTTTTCTGGTACTTGAATTCAGGTTGCATTTTCTGCTATCTAGTACCAGCTCCAGTTCATATTTTTAATAAACAACAAACCCTTGTCCTATGGTCCTTGTGGTTCTTTCATTATTTTCCAAAGTGTGACTGACTTTTCGTTTCACACATTATCCACTTTTTTTTCTTCGCTTTTAAGCCTTGATATCAAAATTTAACAAAAAACTTACATTTTATTGCAAAAATAATAGATTTTAAT
>JAPDSC010022045.1:0-27127 GCA_026290005.1 Latrodectus geometricus | reverse complement strand
GCACTTCTTTCTGTATTTTTACATATTTTTATAATTTTTACATACAATAAAAAGAAAATATTTGAATCCTAATTTGATATAAAATTGATTCACCCTTTCATTTCTTTATTTCTATTTAACTATTTGAAATTTAAGTAAGCTGTACATATTCCGTTTTCATATACACTACTGTTCATTAAAATTGCTACACCAGGAAGAAATGCAGATAACAAAATGATATTTATTGGACAAATATATTATACTAGAAATAACAAGTGATTAAATTTTCAAAACATTTGGCTGGATAGATCCTAAGAAATCAGTACCCAGAACAACCACCTCTGGCAGTAAAAACAGCAGTTACACGCCTGGGCATTGAGTCAAAAAGAGATTGAATTGCATGTACAGGTATAGATGCCCACGCAGCTTCAACACGATGCCACAGTTCATCAACCGTAGTGACTGGCGTTTGGAGACGAGCCAGTCGCTCAGCAACCATTGACCAGACGTTTTCTATTTGTGAAAGATCTGGAGAACGTGCTGGCCAGAACAACAGCCGAACATGTTCCGTATCAAGGAAGGTCGTACAATACCGGCAACATGCGGTCGGGCATTATCCTGCTGAAACATAGGGTTTCGCAGGGCTCGAATAAAGGGTAGAGCCACGGGTCGTAACACACCAGAAATGTAACGTGCACTGTTCAAAGCACTGTCAATGCGAACAAGGCGTGATCGAGACGTGTATCCAATGGCACTCCATACCATCACGCCAGGTGATGGGCCAGTATGATGATGACGAATGCACGCTGCAAGTGTGCGTTCACCACGATGCCGCCAAACACGGATACGACCATCATGATGCTGTACACAGAACCTGGATTCACCTGAAAAGATGACGTCTCGCCATTCGTGCGCCCAGGTTCGTCGTTGATCACACCATTGAAGGCGCTCTTGTCTATGACGCAGCGTCAAGGGAAGCCGCAGCCATGGTCTCCGAGCTGAGAGTCCATGCTAATGCAAACGTCGTCGAACTGTTCGTGCAGACACTTGTTGTCTTCCAAACGACCCCGTTTCTTGACTCACTGTTCGTGACGTGGATGCATGATCCATTACGGCCATGCGGTTAATATGCCTGTCTTCTCGGCTGTTAGTGATAGGTGGCCGTTGAGATTTCGCATGGCGTTCCGTATTACCATTCTGAACCCATCGATTCCATATTCTGCTAACAGTCATTGGATCTCGACCGACGCGAGCAGCAATACTGCGATAAGTTAAACCGCAATCCCGGTACGCTACAATTCGACCTTTATCAAAGTCAGAAACGTGCTGGTACGCATTTTCCTTCTTACACGAGGCATCACAACAACTTTTCACCAGGCAACAACGTTCAAGTGCAATTTGTGTATGAGGAACCGGCTGAACAATTTCCTCATTTAAACACAATGTAGTCGCTACTGGCGCCTGCTTTGTCTGAATGCGCTGAAAAGCTAGTCATTTGCATATCACAGCATCTTCTTCCTTTCGTATAAATTTCACGTCTGTAGCATGTCGCCTTCTTGGTGTTGCAATTTTAATGGCCAGTAGTGTATATATGAGAAAATGTATGATAAAAGTATTAAAATTAAATAATATGTATTTTTAAAAGGAAATTTATGGGAAATTTACATTATGATTATTTACTTTCGGAAAAATCTTTTTCATTTTAAAATATTAATTAATGACTAATATTTTGTTCCTCAAAATAATCTAATAAAGTTTTCTCTAATTTTAACTTCACAAAAGTCTCTTAATTCAGAAAATAGTTTGAAGATACTTTGGAAAAGAACCATTAATTTTCCTGTTTCATTTTAAATGTGATTAATTTTAAAATATAACGAACTACTTATGAGAGTAAGAAAGTTAACTGCAACTTTGCTCTCTCTTCCTTGTACTTTTAACGCTGAGATTCTTTGCAACATAGTAAGGCATCATTCTCATTCATCATCAGGTCGTTGGTACGATACTTCATAACATATCAGCCGAGGACTGATATGTTAGAAACAAAGAAGTACCATAAAGTTCTAAAGAATCCGTTACCAACTCTCCAATGATGAGAGGATAGTGCAAGTTTAAATCATCATGTCACGTGTCTATAAATTATGAGTCGATTGGATTCCGGTGACAAAAATTTGGTAGAGATGAAAATCAATCTAATGAAATAAAATTTTTTAACTGAGAAACACTGTCTTTTTTCAGTTAAAGATAAAATTAAAATTTTTAATTTAATTGGATATCAACGAAATGGTTCACTGTTTTAAAAGTAGTTATACATTTTACATAACATTGAAGTAGCATTTGGCATGAGATTAAGTACAAATTTAAAAAATTTGATGAAAAAATGTTATGCTTACTTTTTCGGTACTGAATTTATACAACACTTGAAACAAACTTTTTTAATGTAACATTGTCTGAAAGTTCAGCTTACACGAAATTTTTGAATGTTATTTATATTTGAGTAAATTTATTTATTCTTTAAAAAGGATTTGTTATTAAAAAAGAAGATATAAAGTATTTAGCCCCTTTGTGAGTGTGTGTGACAAAATAAATAAAAAGCAAAAACATAACTAGAAAAATTCATTTTATTTTTTTCTTAAGAAAACCTTTATAAGTAATAGGGATCTACATGTTAAGAAAACCACAATGATTGATTTAAATTTTATTAAATTGTAAAGGGCACTCCTATTAATATTAGACAAATTAAAGGTATTTGAAATGTACTTGTTATAGCCGTGATAAATGCAATTATGTCGTAGTGTAAAAAGCATCAAATATTTGATTTCTATTTTATTGTAAACAGTAGCGACTATTAAACCCATGTGGAAAGTCTGTATAAAATTATTTTCTTTTAACTTTAGCATGATGCTGTTATTTCCTCACACTATATTATCTTGTTGAGCTTGTTATTCACAATTAAAATGTAGCGGCATGTTAAATATCCTCGATGTGAAATTATCTCTTTGTTGTGGCATGCCAAATATTGGGAAGTTTTCTGATTGGTTCTTGCTTCTAAATTACCAAGACTCTACCCGGCTTCTTCTATCTAACTGGTAGAGCCCAATTCAGGAATAGGTAGAAGGATGCATGTTGGTGTACAATTAAAATGTCTTAAAAATTTTATTTATTTATTTCAAAAGTAATATATAAGATCTATTTTTCAATATCTAGGGTATAACAATAAACAGATTCAGCTTGATTAAATAATTAAACTACTTACATTTGAGCTCATAGTACATTTTAATATGAACGTCTGGACATGTTATAGTAGTGTATAAAAACAAGAGTAGTCGAAAATAAATTATAAAAAATTTAAATCGACATTTCCGCATGCAACTTAACCATGAGGGAGCAATATTTCGTCTTTTTTGTTTTATTTTGATTGTATTTTATTTCTTTTTAGGTTTTTATTGTCTTCATTAGAATCATGTATATGCAAGCAAATGGTAACGGAAATAACTCGTATACACGTAGCAAGAAATTGGACTCTAGATTGAACAAGAATACTTGTTGTACTTCTTCCTCTTGTGATTGATTGTTTTGGATTCATACGAATTTCCATTTCATATACATCAGACATTGTTTCTCGTGATCCTTCCGGTGAATTTATTTCCATGTTAAATTCGTCAACCAAAACCTTTTTTATCCATTCTTCATTTCTAATACTGCATCCAAGCAATCTGTAAACTATAAACCATAGATATCGGTTTGATGCACAGTACACCAATTTGAAGCCTTTCTTTCAAGTACATGAACAGAATGTAAAACATTGCTTTGATGAATATATTTCAAGTTTTTCATAGCCAGTATTATTCTTTATTCTCGGATTGAGACTGATACAGTGACATTTCTTCAAGATATTTATCAGTTCCAAACACACATTTTAAATTGATATTGGATCAATTCTGGCCATATGGGGAAAGTGCATAGGCTGATTTATCCCAAGGATACACCCAAAGCCATTTTGATTCTGCACCGTTGGATGTGGTAGTGGTTACAGCAGGCAATGGTGGCTACACTTACTACTAATTTTGGCATCATTCACACTTCACAAGATGTTATAATTCCAGTTATATAATCTTTGTATAATGTGTTATCTGGCAAATATATTTCTCTGTCATGTCTCTGATACTTTAAGATGTTTCACAGTGAATATGGCCAGCAGTATTTCCAGTAATTTCTTTTAATTTCAAAAGTAACTTTAATGTGTTTTCGTATGTTTCGTGTCTTAAAAAAAGGAGGATTGTCTAATTAGAAAAAGACTAGTCCTCAGGATGCGCAATTTTGTTTCATTAAAATTTTCGGTCATTTTTTTTTATTTCACCTTTTTAAATTTGAGTACAAGGAGTAGTATGAATTCTGCATACGGATTAGTTGGATTATACAAACAGCAAAAAATTAGCTTTTCAATCACCGTATCAAATTTTTGGCAATCTTTTATGGAAATATGTGTATGATATAGATATTGGAATTTAAAAATACTGTTAGGTGTGAATTAGCTCTTTTTGAAAGTTAGAAAACATGTAAGTAACGAACAAAATAGGAATACTTTTAAATCGAAAACTCTAATAACAATTTATTAAGATTGCTGGAAAATTTTAAAAAATATGCGGTAACCATCATTACAGCATCTAGCTAAGCGAGGCCCTCAGAAAAGTGCAGAAGAATTCTTGTCGTGTATGCGTAAGATGTCAGTGATCGACATCAACGTCTTCTTATCATATATTCTCTTTCTTGTAATTCAGACAATGACAACGTGAGCTATTGGTAGCATATACCCTTTTTCTTTTCTTTCTACGGAAATATATAATTTAACCTCTTCAACTGTAATAATCCTTTTATTATTTGCATTTTATCTATTTTGCTAAGATTAACTAAAAAAAAGTAAGGAAATCTCACATTTATGTTTATTCAAGTAATACTTATTACATGTTTAACATCAGCAAGTAAAATAAATAATCAGAAATTTATCAAAATATTCTACAAGAAAAAGAGAACTATCTGAGATTTTATTACTTACTGTGTGTTACAAAAGTGTGAGATTACTGTGGCTTTTGTAATTTTTATTGAGATAATATGCAATTTGTAAATTTAATTCAGTTAATATGAATAAATAAAATATATTAACAATTATATTACTAAATGTGTTATCAATAATTTAGAATTTTTACATTCAAATATCTGTCACAAAATTATTAGACTGCTACTTAAGGCGACCAAGTTCCAAAATATCAAAATTTCTTTTCTTTTTTTTCAGTTGTTAATAAAAAACATTTGCTTACTAATAGTTGTTGAGTTATGTCTATATTTCAATTATATAGAATAAAAATTACTTTAATTTAATGAAACCGAAAATTTATATCCATATACTGAAAGTAGTAAAAAAACAAAGTTTTCTAGCTCTAGTTCCGGTTTCAATTCATTTTTAGTTTATGAAAATTGAAAATAAAAATAATTATCATCATATCGAAATGTTTCTAACAGAAAATTTTATTTTCAATTTTCATGTTAGAAAACGAGGCAAGAAAAAATTTATTTCATTGTTGATCCTTGTTTATTACCTCGAGACTATTTGCTCTAAAATTTCTTGTTATATTTTTTTGGTTTTATCTTGATATTATTGCTTTTTTACTAAATATCACAAAAGTTTGTAAAAACTTTAAAAATTCATAAAAATGGGAAGGAATTGCAATATGTAAATGCTGTTAACATCAAACTGAATAGCACGAAGGGGGACCTTTTTGGTGAGGAAAAGATTTAGTTCAAAATTACGTCGTCTATATAGGGTGCTTTATGCATTGAAATCACAATCAATATACAAATCAGAGGTTCATAAAATGCCGACTGTCAACCCAAAACTTATGACTCTAGTTACTGGTGCATACATAAGTTTCTCATTTTTATGCTGACTTTGGTGGATAAAGCTTTGCTCGTGAAGCTTTTTTACTTCAGCCATAATCATTGTATGAAGCTCTACGAAGATTTTGTTCACAAAAATGAATCAGGGAAAATAAAGTTTCAGTGAATTTTCTACCCAAAAAGTTTTGAAGAAAGGAGATGTTTCTATGATCTCATTCGTAGTGGTGTAGCACACATATCAGAGGCCTGTATCACAGACATGGCTTAATAAATGAATCCACTTATTAAGCCATTTAGGGACATTCTTATGAAAACAATTTATTTTTGTTTAATTTAAATAAAATTTATTTGGTAGATCTACACATTTAATGTAACATACGAGTCTGATAAAAATGCTTAGCATTTAAATAAATAACTATTAGCTTTATAATTTTTAAATGTAAATACTTATAGCAGAATATAATGTTAGGAATTAAAATTCTAGCTTTGTTTAATATTTTGTTCATTTCCTTTTCTTGACAGCTGCCGTATAATCCATTATGCTGATTTCTAAATCTTTTTGGAGATTAAGAGACGTTGCCAAAATGACGCAATTGTGTGGTAATACCTAAAAAACGTCGTAATTATGACTTAATAAATTCCTAAAAAAGCTTATTTTATTAAAGAAAAATATATCTATGTGAGGAAATAATAAATATAAATCTTATAATTAAAAAGCGTAAATGAACAGTTTTGAAACACTAAGATATAAGGATATTAGTTAAAATATCGAAATGGAACAAAATGTTCTAAATTTCTTCAAGGTGATAAATACCTGGATTGCCATAGAATTTTCTACATAATTTTTATTATTCTACATCTCTATGATGCAATAAGAACCAGGTTGCCAAATGAACAATGTTGATTAATTTGATCCGATTTTTTTGGGGGTTACTGGTGCAAAGTCTAATGTTAGACAAATCTGCACTTTACAATGTTTAAAGCTAGAAATAAAAACTCTGTAATTACTTAGTCAAATTTATAAGATAAAATACATTAAAATTTCATGTAAAAGGTTAAAATGGATAAAAGTTTAAGCAGAATTTGAAAAGTCAATTGCAAGTAAAAATGTAAACAATTTTCTATGTGGTTTAAACCCAATTAAATTTGTGTTGTTAAAAAGTCCAAGCGTAAATCATTAATATTAACGTAGATAATAAAAATTTGATACACTGTAAATGGTACATTAAACAATACACAAATTAGAGCACTATGAGACAAGAATAAATGCTTGTTTGTAAATCGAGTATATCCAATGCGTAGAAGATTTAGATCAGCTCTTCGCTTGGAAATGATTGAAAATGGAAGAAATCAAGAGGATAACACACAACACAAGTACGTCTATTGTGGACGTCCACAGGATGTTATTTGAATGATACACCTTGGTCCAGTAGACATCCACTAGACGTCCAATAATTTTCCATTAGATCACTCACTGACCGTCCAGAAGATATCCATCAAACGTCTAATGGTAATCACTGGTGGATGTGTTTTGGATATGACGTCACATCGCAGCAGTAATGACGTCATGAATCTATCATGACAGAATGCATATGAGATTCCGATTATATACTATTATTTCTATTCGATTATATACTATTATTATATACTATTAAGTTCCAAATATTTTGATAGTTTATTAAAAATTTAATATTCAACTCAATTGGCTAAACAAATATTAGTACTTAATTTTTGAAACAATAATTTTTGATTTACTCAATAAGATTAACAATAAGATTAACAATAAAGTTTACTCTAATTTTACAAGGATAAATTATATTAACAAACTCATTTTCTGTTATATGAAATTTTTCAGATGAATTCATTTAAATTACACCTCACTTTAAAGAAAAGATTTAAAAGATTTCCCACACAAAATATTTTTAAGTATTAAATGTAATTCAGTAATCTCTTCTATTATATAATTATTTTCTTATGATTAAAAATAATTTATCATAAAAGTACTATTTTTCAATTTAAAAGTGTCTATACTATAAAAAATATATATTCGTAATATAAAAAATTCAAACAATTTTAAATAATGTATAATACACAGTTGTAATTGTTTAAAATATATTATTCTTGAAATTTTTGATGTAACTTTCATCAGACAAGAAAATACGATAATTTACAAGAAAACTGCATGTATATATTGAATTAATATATTCAATAATTAATAATTGTATAATATTAATAATTATTATAATTATATAATAATAAAATAATAATTATATAAATACATAAAAATAAAACGTATAAACGTAAAATAAATTGTAAAATTTTTCATATTAACTTATCAATTTGCCAATTTTTCTATTCATTCTTTTATTTCATAATTATTTTTAAAAAATATGTTTTTATAAGTCACAATTAAAAAAGTTTAGCAATCCATTTATTACTTTAAAATGACAAAGAAATAATATATTTCAAAGGCAGAAATGTGTTGGAGCTGAAGTTTCCTAAATAAGGGAAAGCATGCTTATTAGAATATGTAGACATAATAATAAGAAATGAGAGACATAACAGAAAGGAGTTCTGTAAAATTAGTGAAATCAAAACACAATATTTTTTGCATCAAAGATTAGATTAAGATAAAAGAATTGAAATCAGAAAAACAAATAAATTAAAATTAAATTTAATCAGCAATCAATTTAGCAGATAAATATTTAAAACTCTATTTTAGAGTATGAAATTAATGTGTTTCAGAAAATTTAACTTTTGTAGTTTTATAAGTTAATGAAGCGTTTAACATTAGTAATAGAATGTATATTTTAAATTTAATTTAAGACACCATATGAATATAACATTATATTATAAAATTATTTCATTTTATTCATAAATGAAATTTATGCATGGCGTAAACAATTTTTAGCGCAGGATATTTGTAACATTGACCAAAGCAGCATTCATTTTTACAGCATCTAAAAGTAAATAAACATTTTGAAATTCCAAATAATAATTCTAAATCAATAACTGTAAACACACAATCTGCTGATTAACGAATGTATTATTTCTTCAGTATTATTATCAAGAAAAATATTAAAAATCAGTTAAAATACAGTATCAATTTGTATAAAACATTTATTTTAAATATTAAACTAAATTAGAATATTTTAATGCTCATATTATGAAATCATTGCTCATCTAGTTCAAATAACTTAAAGTTTATAACTGATTTACTGCATGCTTTCTTCGTTTAGACTTTAACAGGGAAAAACATATACCTAATTTTTAATAATTTTGCTTAATTTTAAACTGAAAAGATAAACTAATGCAACAGAATAGAAGCAGAACATAACTAGACATCTTTGGTATTTACGTCTTAGCTTCACCACAGTCAATTTTATACCAAGCCTAATTAATGACATGCGAATTGCATCAAGATGTAACAAATTAAAGCAATAATAATGATTTTTTACTTACATTTTACTTAAAAAATTATATTCATTAAATTAAATTATGTGCAGCAACACTAATAGGCAAGTACTACATTTTTTGTGTGTTTACCAAAGTAAACAAAAAGCCTAAGAATTTGAAAGAAAAAATTAATATGGATTGAAAGTTCAATTTAAACTTAAAAACATGAAGTTCTACAAATATCACATAAAAAGTATATATTGTGTAGCAATTTATTCTAATGTATTTACTTACTTAAAATACAAACATGAAAATAATGCAATAAAAAACTGAAGTAAAATTTATATCAAATATTTATAGATGGTATACTGAAAAAATAAAATATATACAAATAAAAAAACACTTATGATTGGTTTCAGTTTAAATGTGATTTAAATCTTAAAAATATTTTTACTGAATAACACTTAAAAATATTTTATGTATACATTATAAAATAAATTAAAAAGCAGCACCATAAAGTGATGCATTATGTGGATGCATATGTGGATTCCTATTCACACATATTAACAATCTATATTCTTTTATATTGCATTTTATTTATAAAACGTTTTTATGGCATAATTAAACTTGAATAGAACTAAAAAAATGTATGATAATTTTTCCCAATTTTTCTTAACTTTTGATATTTAACATTAATAAAATATTTTATAATGCTGGAGGGTTAAATATAGATTTTCACAGTCTTTCTCATCAATTTCTGATTTTTAGTTTTACTTCATAGTTAAGAAACTAAACTACATTGGCCAGTATAGGGTTATTTTGTTACAATAAAATGCCAAATATACCAATAAAGCGTATTTGTCACTAGTTGTTTAATTATTTTCTTCTAATGATTTGATCTAATATATTTCCCTCGATAGAAGTACATAGAATTAAAAGGTTCCGAGATGAATACCAATCTTTCTGAATAACGAAACAAAAAGTGCCATTTCTTCTTTCTGCACACACGTTGTTGGATGTGGAAGATACACATGTTGTTGGATGAGGGATATTTTTTCTATTGGTTTTCCTATTGAGAGACAAAAATATGTCCCCCAGCCTATCAAAACCCAGGAGAACACTCAAATTATTACATTAGTTATCATTTGTTGGGTTATTCGCAAAAGGTGCCAAAATGAGAAATCTCAAATAATAAGAATCCTTTCTAAACATTATGTGCATTATTTGCTGAAAAGAAGTAAGAATTTATTTCGGTAATTTCTTTATTAATACAATGTTATCTAAGAATTTTCTTTATTTATATTATCATGACAAGTTACTATGCTATTTATTTCGATTATAAGATTATATAGTATTTAATATAAATGTCGATGCAAATATAGCATACACTTAAGAAACAAAAATATAATTTTTTCAAATTGATTTCCTGTGTGGTAGGGTTTTATTTATCAAGTAACTATGCAATAAAAATTATTCATCAAACAGATTTTGTTTATTTATATTGTTTCAGTTATTTACTTTATTTTTGGTGAAGTTAATTTTCAAATTTTCGTAAGTTATACAACTATTACATTTTGGCACACACACATACAAATATTACTATTACATTTTCATAAGTTTAAATTAAATCCTGTAATTTGAGAGTTTTTATTATTTTTTAACATTAATATATAATAAAATTAACTAATCATATTAAAAAATGTTTTTTTTTTCTTTTTTTTTAAATTTAAGATATATTTCGATTTAAAACTATTTTTAGGTAAGCATTTTTTTTATTGAAATAATCTTCTAATGTAAAATTTATCCTTCTGACCAAGTAGTTAAAAAAAGATAAAAGTTTTCCTGAATCAGTGCATGAAAAAAATACCAGATGTGTAAATATACTTCAATCTATGTCAATATCTTACGAAATCCCGAGCTCATTACAGATATTGCAAGATACTAATCTTAAAAGTAGCTCTTAATTTATTGACAAAAGTCCTCAAAAATTGGATTTTGGAAAAAAAAATCAAAGTTTGATATGTAGAAAATAAATTGATAAAACTGTTCATCAGTAATTTGATATTTTTATAAAATAATGAAAATAGCAGTGAAAATTTTAGAACATAATTAGATCTAGGATTACATTACAAAAATGTAATTATCATTTAAAAGCAAATCCAATATTTCAAATTGACATAAATCCTGGGAAAAATTATCTGAAAATTACAATAGTTATCATTTGTTAATACAATAGTTATCTTCGTTAATATAGTGAATGAAATATAATCAATTCAGTTTTCTAAGAAATTTTAAAGAGAAATTTATTGAAAACGTAGCATAGTTATTATATCATGTTATAATAGCTTCCTTTTTTTATCAGAAGTATCATTTTCTTCCATTAAATTTCTTCCATTAATTAATTATGTATTCATCAACATTATGGATGTTTTCTTCAATATTCTACTTGGCTAAATACATTCCCTGTAAAATCTGCTTGGGTTTGGGCAGAAGAAAGTTTCGACGGCCTGATTGAAATGTTTTTCAGAATTGCTAGTTTTTCAATTATAACGTTTTGCAAGGAGGGTAAAAGTTAAAATCTGTTGGAGAAAGGTTGAAATAGTTTGATCAGCATGCTATAGATGAAAAATATAAGTTCAAAAATAGCTTGTTGAGTTGCCTCACTGTATGTCGTCATGAGATTTTGGAGAAAGAAATCGTGATTTTTTATGGAACTGAGGAATGCTGGGCGATTTTCATGAAAATTGTTTTCACTATTTTCAATTTAAAATATTTTTCCCCGAATGTTTGCCTTAACTAATATCAGTGACGGTCAAATCTCATTAAATTACTTCTTTTCTAGAACGATATTGTCTTAAATAACCCCATTTTTATATTGCATTGCTGCCTGAATAAACATAATTTTACTTTTGATTATAGAACAGTAGTAGTCGATGTTTTATCTTCTTTATTCCATTCATTTTGGTAGTGAGATATCAATATGTCTAACTTATTGGTTTTCTTTAGTTTCGCTAGGTGCTGGCAAACAATTGATTGTAAGGTATTTAACAAGTAGCCTAAGTTGCATTTTTTTGCAGCAGTCTCCTTTGTGCTATTGGCATAGGTATATTTCATAAAGATACAAATGTAAATATGAACCTTCTCTTTTTTTCTTCCTGCGGCTATGAGCAATAGTCATTAAATGAAGAGTGCACCATTTAAATATTTGCAAAAGAGTTAACTAATCTTTTATCTGAAAAGAAAAACAATAATCTTTGAAAGATGATAGAGGATAAATAATAATCTAGATTCAAGCCAGTTACATCAGAAGTTATTTGGAATATATTAGGCATTTCACAAAATGGAATAATTTGATATGTTGATGCTTTTTTAAACATATCTATGTATTTAATAAAATAAAATTTTTATTGTTTATGTCAAAGTACCACTTGACAACATTCTGATATCGTATCAATATTGCTGTTAATTTGGGAGAACTTTGAAATTCCTTTTATATTCTAATTTTTCTGCCTCTAACTTTTAAAGCTGAATACTCCTAAATATGGTGCAAATAATAAGAACTATATTCAGTAACATTCCTACGCCTATTGTTTTAAACATATATAGGAATTAACTTCCAAAACAAATTATAAGAATAATTTTATTTTGTTTGTATTATCAAAAAATTGATTTACAAATGCGAGTACGAGGGTATGACTGTTCAATTCCTGCTAATAAAAAAAGATTTTCAAAGATGTTAAGTTGCATTTATAATTTATATTCTGAATTTGGACTAATATTTTTTATTGGCTATTTGTATTTTTTCAATGACAAAAGTTAATTTTGATTGAAACTAAAGATAAAAGTATTATTGATATTGTATTAAATAGAATTTTTTTGTTTTTATTTATCTCTTTTTCTAAAAACTAAGACATGCTTTTAATCTATAAACTGTCTCTTAAAACTGGAAAAAATGGCTTTCTGTTACTAAAATATGATTATGATTATCAAAAAATGTAGAATAAAAAAGTTTTTGTAAAGGAGTTAATAATTTTGCTTAAATTCAATCATTGATTTAATTTGATTTTAAGTTTGTCAAACTATAGTAAATTGATTGTAACAATGTAAATACATTTGTTATAGTCAAATCTTTGTTTTACTGATTTGCTAAAAATATTTTAAAGTTATTTTGATAGTTTTTCTATATGTTTTCTATATAGGTTTTCTATATATTTGATAGTTATTCTATTTAATTTTGTATGGTTCATATAAAATTATATCATATTGTTTTTATAGATGCCAGAATCATGAGTTTCTTCAGTGATTTTTAATTTTTATTTATAAAAGTAAAAAATGTACTTACTTTAATAATTTATAAAATTACATAGTTTCGGAAAATTCAACCTAACTTATTATTCATAATAAATTATTAAAGATAACCAGATAATCTGAGCTACAAGTAACAAAAAACACAGTTAAGATGATAAGAAATTGAAATTTTATAATATGAAAGATATATGATTAGAGTAAAGTTGTTTTTAAATTTTTTTTCTTCCAGTAGAATTTATAAGTTAAGAGATGATAGTTTGGAGAAAAATTGCAGACATTCTTTTATTATTTGCTATTTTTTAAAATTCAAAACAATTGATGATAATTTAATAGATGGAAAACAGTATGCATTTCAAAATAAATCAGGCAAAGAAAATCGATGATGATAACTGTATTTTGTATAAAGTTACTTCTTCAGCATATACGACCCATTAAATATTTAAAAACTGAATCTAAGTTTTATACAGTAAAAATAAAATTTCCTAATAAAATGAAATTTTAAATGCATAAAACATCCTCGTGTATCAAAATGAATTAGCAATGTATTCCTTATAATCTATATGAGAAAAATGCTCCCCATTCTTTGAAGACTTAATATTAATCTCCTGACCACATTGTATAAATTCCATAATCTTGTGCCCACGTATTTCGATTTTAGGATTTCTTGTTTCAACAAAAAGTGGGAGTATTCCGATATCTCTCGGATTTGTTTCTCTTATAGAACCCTTATATAAAGAGAAGACCCATTATACCAATTGTAGTTCTTCCCTTTCCAAATTTCTGACAAGATGCTACTCCCAAGGCATTGCAGATTAGTCTTGCTGATTTGTACAGTTTTTTGCATCAGTAACAGTAAGTGACTCTTCATTTTTAGAGCTCTATCAAGACTCATACTGAATTTCAGATGCCTTAATTTTATTGAATTTTAGTTAATAATTAAGATTATATATCCATGGGAAATGGGTATATATTCTTTTATTATTCTTATTATATAATTCTTTTACTAATATATTTATTTATATATAATTATCTATATATAAAGTTACATATACTTTACACAAGATTTATTACAAAGGAAATAAATGTTTCGCTTCGATCAATAAAAAATATTAATTTTTATTAATAATAGTGAAGTACTAATTATTTCTATCAGAAACTGATGCATTTTAAAATTAAATGGACATTAGAAAAGACGAAAAGTATTATTATTTATGTATATGTATCCGTCAAAAACTTTACTATCTTTTAAAATTCCCATTTACTTGCGTCTAGTATAGCAATGTGCATTGAATGAATTGATCTTTTTATTAAAAATATAATTTAATGTAGATTATTTGATATTTTCAAGTAAAGGAAGATATATTAGTTGGAAATTTTATCATATTAAGTAGTGAATTGTTATTCCTGTGAAACCAAGTGAAACATTTTCATCAGTTTTGGGACATCAAATGATTTGATAGCTATCACGAAATCTGTATTTCCTTTAATCTTTTTAAAGTCAAGTTACAGAATCTAAATTAATTTTAATTAAAAAATTATTTTTATTTCATACAACAATAGTAGCATTTCTAGAGTAGTTATTTTAAATAATTTACATAGAAAATAACATCATGTATACTTCTTTTAGTCAGTTAGTAAATTTTTAATGTATAAAATTAATTTCAACTTTTACATCTATTACTTTTTGTTATCACAGAAATCAATGGACAGATTGCATCAGCAGGAACAGGAACAGGTAAGAGCTCTTGAATGAAATTAAATTTATATATATATTAAATTTTATTTATTATAAATTTTTACTTATAATTTTTATTGATTAATAAATCTAAGTAAATAAAAATTAGTATTTAACTAAATTGCGCCAATTTGTAATTGATATAAAATTTCATATGTATACATATATATAATAAAAGATTACTATATAACAATAGAGTTTTCTTTGCGTTACTCAAATGTTTCATAAAATGTATGCAAATTATCTAAAAATTTATTTAGCATAATAAGAGAGTAAATTATATATAAATTTAAATTTATATCTTTTTTTGAAGAATATTTTAAATCTTATTTTTATAAATCGTATAGACAAGTTTTCTTAATTCGCTAAAAACTTTACTTAGTTATTTTATAAACATATTTCTGTAATTAAAAAGAGAAAGTACCAAAATAATTAATATATATATGTACTGAAAAAGTATTGAAATAATATAATTACTTTTCAGAAATGTTATAAAAATAAAATAAATAAGTTTTTGTCTTAGTTTCTATGAAAATATAAAGAATAATTATATATTTATTATACATTTCCTTTTAACGTTATAGGAATAATTTATAAAGAAACGTTAAATAAAAATTTTTGTGTAAATAAGTTTTATTTCATTTTACATATTTCATTTATAATATAAATTCTAACATAGCATTTTTTAAAACATAAATTCATGATATTTATGAAATAATCATAAATTTCGATCTTATCCCTAGGTTTTGGCGGTATGTATAATAGTAATTTTCTATTATTTAGATTTTAACGACATATTTTCTTACGTTTTCATAAAAACTATTCACGGAAAAATCAGTTATTAATGACTGGATTTATTTTTATATTTATTGGATTTATTTTAATTATTTAAAATCATAATTCACAAAAAATTATTTTTTTAAAAATAATACTTTTTTTATTTACTATATTCAATTTTAAAGTTTACAGATCTACATTTTACTCACTGGAAAATCTATTATAAAACTGATACTTTTTAGTACTGTTTTTCATTTATAACATTTTTATTATGCATTCAAAATATCCAAAAAAACATCAATCAATGATTGAGAATCGATTGAATTTTATATAATGTTTTGTTATGCAATTGTGATATTTTGAACCCCAGAAATAATTTATATATATATATTTATATATATATATATAAATAATACATAACCATATGTGTAAATAAATGAACATTTTTACAAATGTTAGCAAGAAAATTTATGATTTAAAGTAAATTCATGAAATATCTAATTCCTTAAACAAAATAGTTACACAAATATAAATATATATGCACATAAAATTTTTATATTATTTTAAAAATATTAGTTTGGGGAAAAAGAAATCCAATTTTCTTTGGTCGATGACAATAGTGTTCGATCACTAATTAAGCCTCGATCATACAATTTAAGGTTTATGTTTGTTGGAAAAATCACATTTCGCATTAAAAATATTTTGCTGTTTTTTATTTAATCCATTTTCAGTTATAAGGGACAAAGTCTTAAAAATGAAAGTCAACAAAAAGAAAATGCAGGTCATTCACATTTTTTTCGATATATTTGAAACTACAGGTCAAGCAGTTGACAATCAGGAATAATGTTTATGGTCCCGATATTGTAACAGCTAATTACACGTAATTTTGTTTTCATTCAGGTAAGTTTGATATTAAAGATGCACTTCGCATAGGTAGGACATAAATAAAGCCTTGAAGGTTATATAAAATTAATGTGGATTTCTTTTTCCCCAAACTAATATTTATTGAAATTTATTATACTTAACCTTTTTATATTCGTAAATTTATACCACTTATGAACATATAATAAATTCGGAACTATTTTTAGGGTTTTCAGGTAAATATGGTTTGCAATTTTTCTACATTAAAATCGTATTTAGCACTCGCTTTACGTTTGACGGAATATTAATATTAGAAAATTGCGGAGTTATTGTTAATAATGAATTATTTAATATAAAAATTTATTTTTTAATGATTTAAATGTAAGTTCACTTAAATTTTAGTTTAAATGTAAACTAAAATTTCAGTGATCTTACGTTTGCAAAATTTAGAATCCTGAGTAGGCTTCCTTTATATTATTTTTACTTTGATACTATACTTTAATAAAATTATTTTATGTCAAAAAATCATTAAAATATGAGTGAAAAGGTAACAATATCAGCTGTTTTTGTATTTCCAGAAGCAAATGATAAAAGATGAATGATTTAAATTACAAATTGATAATGATAGTTTTCCTCTCACAGTCTAATTCACTTATTTATGAAATTAATATATAAACATCTATGTTCAATATAATAAATATAAATATAAATTTTAGAAGTAAATTTGATAAATTAGCATTCAGTCACATTTAAAAGAATCGACTTTGTGTCAATATTTTTTGTATATTATTTCAGATCAAATAATTTTTATTTAATTTAATTTAAAGATAAATTATAATCTTTTAAAATCATCTCCTTAATTTCTCACTGTCTCATAAAGTTTTTGCAAGTTTCACCACAATTTTTTCATGCTGTATGATTTTAAACATGCTGAATACGAATAAGTTCAACTGTTTTTGGTTAATGACAAGAAATTTGTAAATTAAAAGAATTTAATATGACTCTTAATATTATTTTAATTTTATTTAGGAGGATCTCCTTTTGGTAAGTGAAATTGAAATTTTGGATTTAGCTATGTCTTATTAAATTAAGCCTAAAAATCTAACAAAAATATGTACTAGATGATCATTTTAAAAGCAATTGAGACACATGTATACCATTTGCTTAAATAAAAGTATTTTACAAAAGTATTCCTGCAGAGTTGTATATACTATCTAATAAGAATTTTTCTTCTTATTTTTGATTTTTTGTTGTTATTTAAAATATTAATGGAATAATCACACAGATAATGGCATGTTTAAGGGTTCGAATTTCACTATAGCTTGTTTTAATTTTTATTTTGTAACGCCATCAGAAGAGTTTAAGAATTTAACACTTGAAGCTGATTATGGAAATAATAAGCATAAAAGAATATTGAAGAAATAATTTTCCACCTTAAATTAGTTTTTTAGTATTTTTAAAACATATAATATAAATAGCTAATTTAAAGAGTGGAGAAATACAAGTTTGGAAGATTTTTGATTCAATTTAATTGAAAATTATTAAAAAAACAATCGATCCTTTAGTGCATTGAACAATCAATTATTCAAATAAACAATTTCTTGGTAGGAAAAGACATCTTCCTTGCTATCCGAAGTAATGAATCCTTTATTGTTCCAACTAAAAGTTAATGATATTCTCTAATGCTGGTTGTACAATGTAAAATAGTATCTGGAGCTGTCAAGCAAAGTCTAAAAGTATACTTATTTTAGTTTTCTTTCAAATTATGAAATTCAACTCTCGCTCTGGATTACGGTGGTAAAACCACTGCCTGTCTCACTTTACAAGACAATCATTTTCGCTCACTTTAAGAAAGAGTAGGACTTAAAGGCGTTGATCAATTATACGTTCATTTGAAATGAATGAAAAAATATCTCCTTATGGCTTAAAAATATAAAGGTTGAGAGACTTGTGTAATTCTGAGGAGAATTACAAGTTGGTTGTTAAATTTCTTCATTCGAATTAATCTAAATAAAAATGCTATAACCACCATGTCTACGTTTTTTGTGTTTTTTCCCTTTTGAAAATAAACTGTCCAATTATTTATGGTGACTTCTAAGGAAATCTAATAGAACACCAAAATGTATTGACGTATAAATAACAAGGGTAGGAGTAACTTTTTCTTTGAAATATTCGAGTACCTTCACAACTGGTCTCAACGTGATTTAATGATAGAATAATTCTCTTTAGAGCTGGTTCTATCTCAGCCATTGTTAAATAACAAGAAATAGATATTACCATTCTGCCTTGTACATGCACGTCAGTTGGGATGGATTATTGGTAATTTTTCCGAGTTTTCTCTTTTGATTTTCCGAGATTTGAATACAGCCCTCTTAAAATAATAGGAAAAGTTATTTCGAAGAGAAATTATGCAATGCACCAGCCTTAGGAATTAGAATGTCCACTACGTGTTGTTAAATGTTTATAAACATAGGCTTCATGAAAGCATTTAGTTATTAAGTAATTTTAAAGGCCATTCTCTGTCTTCAGAATTATTATCTTTCGTATTGAAAAAATGTTTCAATTTTTCTAAAAATCAAAAATTAAAAAATCGCTGAGCACATTATAATTAATAAACAAGCAAATACAGTATTTATATTTGTTCTACAATGCTATCCCATTTCAATTTAGTTTTGAATCTTAGATTTGTTTAATGAAAAAGAAATGCACATTGCATTTTAAAAATAAATTTTTACATTTTCGTTTCATTCTAAAGAATTGAAAATTATATTTGTCTGAAAACAAAAATGCTTTGGTTTTCAAAATTGCTTTATAGAACATGAGATAAACAAGTAAAAAATTTGTTAAGGCATTGAAGATTGTTAAGATTTTAAGTTTCGAATATGCACTGGTGGGATACATCATGCACTTCATCTAAATACAAAGATTTTTAAATTTGCATAACTCTAGTAAAATGCTTTAGTTTTTTTTAAGAAAGGCTCAATTATGTCAAATATGAAACATCATACTATTCTGAGAACGTTTATAATTATTCTTAAGATAATAAGCATTGAGGGATCTGTTTTTATAATAATTTGGGTTAAGAGTTTTCTTTCAATGGTAAATATTTTAAAAGCATTTATATTTTAAACTTATTATTTTAAGTTGATTCCTCAAAATATCTAATTCTGATATTTTTTGGCTTTCAGGACCATTAGCTTCTGGTAAGTGATAAATGTTTTGATTGAAGGCATAATTACATAAACACTATACTTTTCTTTTACAAAAATGCAAAGTTTTACTAATACTTAATTACATACACATCAAATATATGAATAAAACATACATTTCGATAAAATATAGGGTTTTACTAAATATATTTCATAATAAATTATATTATAAGGACTACACTATCTAGTTATTTTTACAGAAAGAGTATTTTTACTTAAAATTGATATTATACTTATTCCACGTCGAAAAATGATTTCAAAAATGTAATTGAGAAAGTAAGA
The DNA here is from genome assembly GCA_026290005.1 of Latrodectus geometricus. Lineage (NCBI taxonomy): Eukaryota > Metazoa > Arthropoda > Arachnida > Araneae > Theridiidae > Latrodectus > Latrodectus geometricus. The sequence goes on along the minus strand of JAPDSC010022045.1, from coordinate 6,688 downwards.
AAACATAATATCTATAAAAAATTTTGTATTTGTGCACAAATAAATTTAAATATGGTTAAACACATTAAAATTGAATTTTCTTAAATTCTTGTAAGTATTTAATAAAAAATCAATTTCTGTTGACCACTCTTACATGTTAGTAATTATGTAAACTTTTAAAATAAAGTTTATTATTACATAGTGTCAGGATTTCGGGAAATTTTGTGTCTAGAAATTTAAAAACTAACATTTAAAATAAGAAAGTATATGGAAATAATATATCCATACAATTAAGAATTTTATTTTATATTTTTAAGGAATTCACATGAAAATAATTGCGTATGATTGAATAATTATATTAAGGTATGGTTTTCATGTATTCAACGCTTTAAAAGCATGAACAAATTAAAAAATTGCTAGGTACCATTAAGTTTTTTAGAATTTCCAAAATTCAGTATACAAAGTGATTAATGTGAAAATAGTTGTAACAAAGAAATATCATATTTTTCTTTCTCCACTGAGAATTGCAGTAATTTTATTCTTATTATTTAACTTTATGATTGGGATATAAATTTGATCTATAAATTTTTTATATAAGCACCTTGATGTGAACTATAATAATATGCAGTTTGAATAAAATTATAATTTTTTTATAGCTGCAGGTTTTGGTGGTGGTAAGAAACATTTTTTTATTCTTTAATAGTAAAAATATATAATTCAAACAATATATTAATTCTATATTATAATTTGCTTGCGTCAAATATATAATTTTATGTTTAATTTTTAGTTCTAAGAATATATATATATATATATATATATATATATATAGTATATTTATTAACATTTATGATAATTATTTTATTCTGAAATTTTGAAAACTTTTATAAATATTAATATTTATGAGTGAGACGAATTCCTAAGCAATATTAAAGCCAAGCAATGCTTAACGATAACATATATTTTGATTCTGTTCTAAGCACATTTATGGAATCCATTTTGGCAGTTTATAAAATTAAGACGTATGAAATGCTTCTTTTTATCACTATTAGTGGGCTGTAATATAAGGTTTTTTGAATAATTTTTTAAAAGTTTCATAATTTGGGTTTGACTTTTTTTACGCTTAATAAAAATTTAATTAAAAAATGTATCTTGATAAAACATATAAATTATGTTGATATCATAACTAGTGATAATCACTATAATACTCTTTGAATTGTATTAAAAATAAAACACTAAATTAATTTTAATTAAATTTTTATCATTTATAGCGCTGATAAATTTATATAATATTTAATTTTTTTAAAAATGCATGCTTAAGATATTAGAATTTGTTCAACCAGCTCCAAATATCCTAATTCATTTTATAACTTAATTAATTCATGTATTTCAGACATATTTATTCATATATCTATGCTTTATAAATTCATACAAGTTTTGTGTACTCTAATAGTTTATGATTTTCTTAGACAAATATGTATCTATTGGTAGTATCAAGTTTTATAGATTTCTAAATAAATAATATTCTCCCAGATAAAATGGGGTTAAAAACTAGTGTTTCAATTTTCCTTTTTCGTTTTATTTAGATTAATCATAATTTAGTAATCGTGGATTAAGGCATATTTTTATAAATATGATTATGAATTAAGAAAGCTAAAGCTTCGACATTAAAAAAAGTTTTTCTGAATTACAGTTTTTAATGAAGCAAATAAGTACTTTTTATTTGTTGTTTTAAATAAGTACTTTATGCATTGACACCATGATTTATAATTATTTCATTATTATTAGGAATTTTAAATTTATATGAGTTTTATGAAGTTTCTGTTGCACAAATAATTTTAAATGTAAAAATCAACCGGAAGATATCAAATAACTTATTCATTGAAATAAATTGTAATTTTTCCATTTAAGAATTAATTTTAACTTATTATTTCACTTGAATATAATATTTTAATCATAATATTTTAATGTTTAAAGGATATAGATTAAAAATCATTACAGATCCCATATATTTCATTAATAACCATAGATTAGAAAAATATATGAAAATATAATATATAAAGATAAATAGATTTTTAAATTAAGTTCACAGTAAAAATATCGATTTTTTAATGGAATTGTTCTTTAACATTTAAATTTCTTAAAAACTATTTTTTCTTACATTTACAGGAGCTCCTCTTCAATCATCTGGAGGAGATTATCAAGATTGTAAGTATATTATTAGCATTTAATGGTTTCCCTTCCTATGCATGACTTATGCAAATTGCATGAAAAAGCAATACATTGAGAATCTATAAGGAAAAAGAAAGTTTAAAACATTCTTCTTTCCTACTATTCTATTACTTGGAAAGAAATCAAACGTTTTAATGCATGCCACATTCTTTCCAATACATCCAGTGTATAATTTATCTATATTTTTGCATGATAAATCTATCTATCTATAAAAATAATTATATAATTGTATCAATTTTTATTATTGGTGAGTTAAGCTGAGTTCTTATAGTGCATGACTACACTGCATGCGTAATGTTCTGGAGTTTTAAAAGCTTAAATGTTTCAGTTAATATAGCCGTATGCATATATCTGAAGAATCATTGTTTGTTTCAGTTGTCCAAACTATATTTCAACAGTCTGGTTCAACAGGTACAATTATTATTACCAAACATTTGTTTTTTGATATCTAAATTAAATACCTTGAATAATAATATTCAAATACGTTATTGAAATGATAACAAATATACATTTTTCAAAAATTGCCGTTATTTGGAAATTAAAGTATTCAATATTTTATATTATCAAGTAACAGTATATATAAAAGCTTTCTTTATTTTTATATTTTATTAGAAACTTATAATTTCAAATGGTTGTAATTTTTTAATTTTTTCTAAACAACACAAATTTTTTAAAACATAATATATAAACGAATTTATTTATATTATCAAAAAATAAAGACAATTTTTTAAAAATATGCATGCTCATATATTTGCTATTAAAAATTAGTTATTCAGAAATGCTTATGATAGTTTTAAGGCATCAAATATTTAGCAGCTTTTTAAAAAAGGAATTGCTTATAAATACTTAAAATGCAAAATTCTAAAAGCAGATAATAATCTATAATTTCATAAAATTTCTTTCTGAAAATTAAAATAACTTTTGCAATTGAATTTATTATTGATTGAATTTGATTTAGATGAACGAGTTTAATAATGATTGAGGTGGATCCCAAGACTCTGAAATACGTAGTGAGGCGAAGTAATAGCTAAACCATTTGCCAATAAGTTATTGGCTTAGAAAATATATTTCATATACCTCGATATTTTTATAGTACTGTTTTAAATAATTACATAAATACAAATAGTTACATAAATTATTTTATTGTTAATTACATATTATGAACAACATATTACAAAGTCATAATGAATATTTAACTTCTATAAGAGTAGTTGTAAAGAAAACAAATAAAATTTTTATTAAAATTTATTTAATAAAAATTAACCCATTAATGTCATCATCATTATATGATATTAAAAATTCGAATTAAATAATGTAAAAACTTATTCATAGAAAGCCAACTGAATTATTATATTAAAAGATGTATGTAACTTAAAAGTTTATATTCCATGTAAGAATTACAAACTACTCTTCTCATTTTTTTTTTACTTTGAAATCAAAGAAGTTGTGAAGTTATACATTCAATAAAGAATGTGAATTTTATTTTAACTTTGACTTTCATAACACAATGAAAATTATAGGAGCCCTTTAATACCTTGATCACGTACTGGATTTGTTGAAAGAAAATATTTACTTGTAGAAAAAGAAATTTATATACTTACAATCTTTTTAAAATATTCATATTTTATTTTAAAGTTCAAAATTATTTTTATAATTTTTGTTTTTACTGTAATACAACATGATTTTACTCAGTTTGACATAACATGACGCTGTATTAATTATAGAAATTTTATTTCAGTGTTTAATGGAGGGGGAGGAGGTGCACCAGGTATATTTTCATAGTAATATAATGAGCAATATATATATATATATATATATATATATATATTCTATAAAATTTCTATTTTATTTTGCATAAAATTTATTTATAGAATCAATTGTCCGTTATTTAAAAAATTAAAAATAACATTTTGATCAGAAGACTCATCTTTCTACTTCAAAGTTAGAAGACTCTTCTTTTTTACTTTTAAGAAATGATTGCAAACATTTATTTATAAAAATTAACTAAGGAGAAAAATTATAAATTTAGAATTAATATTTCAAACATAATTGAGAATTAAAAAATTACTTTCTAAACGGTTTCAAGGAACAGGAATTTTATTAATTATTGTTCATTTTAAAACTTAAAAGGTTGGATTGAAATATAAATTAGTTTTTAAATTAAATATTATTTCGTTAGCCTTAAAAAACAAAATTTTGAAATTATATTATTTCAGTTAAATCTAATTTTGGAGCATATATAAAGAAAAAGTAAATCTTATAAAATCCTCTTGATCTGGAATTATTTTTAATTTCTTGTTAACTTATGATATAATACTATTTCTTTTATAATGTACATCATGCAATGTCTTTAATTCCTATGTTTGCTATTAAATTGTATTCGTAAGCAAATAAGTAAATGGATGTTGAATTTATTGATAGAAAGAACTCCTCAATTTAATTTCATCATTGGGTTTTAAAATTTAATTTAATTGATAATAAGATATATTTTAGGTATTTTAAAAAGGCATTATTCTTTAGTCAATGTGTGAAAATTCTTTTTCTGCATTTAAAGGTTGGGGATCACCGGGAGGAGGAAGCTCTGCGAGCTCAGCAGCAGCTGCTGGTGATGGAGGATCTGCAGCTGCAGGGGCAGGAAGTGGAGGAGGAGGAGGAGCGACAGCCGTAGCTACAGCTGGTGGTGGAGGTAACTATTTTTTATTTTTTATTTTTTTTATTTTTATTTATTTATTTATTTTTTTTTTTGAAATTTAAAATTAATTCAGATGTATACTTTGCACACACATTTTATTTATCAGACATATTTTATTTATTATATTAATAAACTTAACATGAGTTTCAGTATATGGAATTATTTTAAGTTTCAAAAAGTGTCTTAGATTATTTTTAACTGAAAAAAAATTCATAGAATATTTTTTTATTTTGAATTAGACTTTCCTTTATCACTATCATTGTTTTTTACACATTTTTTTACTTTCTAAATAATATAAAGGAATATATTTATTTCAAATGAAAAATATAGATGACAATTCGTGGTTTTAATGCAGGCTTCCAGCTCGTATTCAACTTAAAAGTTATATTATAAAACAGCACATGGATTTAATGTCTGTTTTGTGAAGTAGCAAATGTTTCTGTTTATCTATGTGATATCTAAATCAACATTGAATATTGTAATGATTGTAAATCATTTAGTAGCTTTCGTGAAATATTTAAGATTCTAAAAGTTTTTACAAATAATTCCTGTTTGCTTATTGTATTTTTTAAGTATCAAAACTAATTCACATAAACTATACAATACTTTTTTTAAATTTGTTAATTCTTAAAAAATCAAAAATGCATAAAAATTGTTGTTTTTGCTTTTTAAATAAAAAATTGTGATTTATTGTGTTAAAATAACATAAGTTTAATAGTCGTAAAAAATCTAAATAAAAAAATGAAATATCAGAAAATGTAAAACATTTCTCTAAGTGACTCATATTGTAAAATCAAAAATCTTAAGATATGAGAATATTAGACAACAAGTATGGAATCAACTATATGGAAAACCGAATAAAAGTATGAAAGAAATTAGAACTGTATTTTGTAAAGTTTTTACATGAATATTTTAACATAAATACTTAAGAAATCTTGTATTGACAATGTAATACAGGTAGTTAACAATTTGGCCAAATTTTCTTTAATTTCTAGATATTTGTTGCAAAAATTTCTGAAAGGTGCAGAAGGATTGAAAGATATTTTTAGAACATTCACTTGCTCATAATATTTATTACCAGCGTGTTTCAGAATTCAAACGAGAAATGATATCTGCAGAGATATCTTATTTTCATTAAGAAAAAACATCTCCAAAACCAATCAAGAAATTTATTTTCATAAAAAAATAGACATGTAATTGACAGCCGACAATTTTCAAATCACATCTTACTTCACATGAGTGATTCAATTAGAATTTTTCATGAAATCAATTCACTGTTTTAATGAAATTTTTATGAAGTAAAAAAGGTGATAGATTGATTTAAAGACATAATTGATCACACATTGAATATACAGCAGAACTATTTATTAATATTAGAATGACAATCCTTTTAATATTTGGTTTTCTTCATTATAAGTTGAATTTTTGTCATTTATATTCCAAGTTCATTTCCCAACACATTCCTTTGAAACATTTAAAATAAAAGTTCCAGAAGGGACGTTTTTTGCGATAGTAAAATATTTACTCTTTCATAAAACTTTCTATTTTACGGCTTCATATACTAAATTGCGAAGCAGTAAAACAGAAAATTTTGTTTTATAGAACAACTTTACTTAAAATACTTAATTACACTTGAAGTCTCTTGTAGAATCACAAAATACAGAGTTTTTATATTTTATTTGATGTTTTAAGATGTTATTCTAGTGAGAAACTTTTTTTGTAGGAACTGGTGGCGGAGGCAATGGTGGATGGGGTGGAGGAAACGGAGGTGGAGGCAATGGTGGATGG
>JAPDSC010022044.1:19445-36720 GCA_026290005.1 Latrodectus geometricus | reverse complement strand
ATATATATATATATGTACACAAACATATAATGAGATGAATTTTTATTAAATTGTTCACATGAAGTAGACTCCAATGAATAGTTGTGTAGGAAATCTTAATTCTGGTTTGGATAAAAAATATCAACTTTTCTGCACTTATAGTACTCCAGTTCTGAGTAATTTGAATACTTTACTCTTACTCTTCTATTCTGTCAAGTGGATTAAATAATGCCAGTTGTTAGGAAAACAAAAATGAGAATCATTTGTAATGCAACAGTAATATTTAGTAAGTTGATTCGGAAGCCAGCATCCAAAAATTGACGAAGTGACTGACGGTCATTGTTTTAAATAATAAAATATTATCAAATTACACGGACAGATGATACTACTTCTGTTTTTAAAAAAAAGAAAAGGCTCAGTGTGTTGAAATTTTCTCTATATTGATGATACCTTGTTTCTAGATTTCTGTGTTAAGAAATCACCTTAAATATCTGCATCATTGGAAAGTATCCCTTCTACCGCTGTTTCATACAAAATTATTTTATTGTGTTGAATAGTGCCCCCAATATTTCCTATACTAAATTCAGTGGCACGACAGCCCCATGGGGCCAAGGCCTACAGAGTTCATATCTATTTTCGTTACGAAGGGCCCTGGGGTGAAAGGTATATGTCTCGATTAGCTAGTCATCCCAATGCAAAATCTCCAGTGTTTAGTTCATAAGCATGCTTGCTACTTTGTTTTATCGACCCTCTGAAGAAATATTTTCTACAATTATAATTATAAAAATTTATTCACAAAAAATTATGTCCTTCTTATTTTGGCAATTTAAATGAGTTGACCATTTAATATTTTTACTAACTTAACCCACTAAAGCTTAATGTTTTCCATTTCATCTTTGCTTTCAGAATAAAGATTTATCATTGATTTTTAGCTGTTCTATGAAAATCTACTTATTTTATCAGAAGGTTTAGTTATCCTTCATTTAGATTCTTTAAATTGTCAGTGCTACAGAAGTTAATTATCCTAGTTTTTCTCCTTAGTGCAGTATTTACGGAAACATGATGGTCATATACATACGGCTTCAATATATTTTCCAGTTATTTATAATTTGCACTTCAGACACACGTCTACAACTAGACTCTAAATTATAGGAAAAGCTACCTAAGTACCTTATCTTTTATTTCCTCCCCAGAGCTTTTCCTCTTTGATATTATAGATACGTCTTTATAAATAAATTACTCTTAATCAATTTTTGATATTTTTGGATTAGTTTTGGTACCCTTTAAGATATTTTTATTAAGTTGTGCTACATTATATTAAATACATTAAATGTTAATCCGAATTGGAAGGTAATCCTTTTGCTTTTCTGCTTTTTAATATTTTAAAGTAAACTAATGAAAATATCGTTGAAAAAGTTTTCTAGGTGAAACCCTAATTTAATAATTTAAGTATACAATATCTTCTAAGAAGAATATGAAATTTTTCATATTTTCTTGAAAAGTTTTCCTAAAGTTGGAAAAAATGAAATCAGTTTGAAAAATGATCCTTTTTATTGTCCGTTCCATTTCTTTAATAATAGAATATTTTAAATTATTAGTAAAATTCCGAAATTGAATCCTACAAAGTCTTTTTTTGAGAAACTCGTAGAACACATTTATAATAAAAATGGTCATAATTTGAATAGTAACACTGTTCTATTACATCCAGGTGCTTTTCTTTTAGGAACATATTTGTTATTTTTGTGACTTCCTCTTTGTTATATAAGTATCACCTGGAAAAAACTTAGTAAAGATATGTTTATACTGTATGTCTCCTGTTGGAAATAATACTGCAAATGCCATTACTAATCTTATAGCTGTTTCCTATTTGCCTGAACAGAAACTACCTGGCAGAAGAGATTTGAATAAATTTCTTGAAAAAAAATTTGTTGATTAAATTTGCAAACAAATGCGAAACTGTTATGATGTCCACTAAGAACAGAAGCGAAAGATGGGATTTAGTTCCCTAGCTTTTATTACTGCAATTCCTGATGGTCCTTTATATCATATATTATGATTGTCCTTTATATCTTGATTTTAGATTAATTCTGAATCATCTATTTTAAGGGAGTCATGATAATTTCCATTATCAGGATCGGAATAATAAATTCTAAGGATGGTTTAAAATATGAAATAAAGCTACAATGACTAATTGTTAGTTTTAAATCTTTTAATCTAAAACTTTTGACTTTTTTTATTAATTGTAATTTTTATGTATTCATTGATGTAATGCAGAAAAGTTTTCATTTTTACATTCATTTTTACATGCGATTGTATTGCATTTCATAAAATGCAATACAATCGCATAAAATTTCTTTGCGTAAGATTTTTTAATTAATCAAATTTATGTGAGAAGCTAATGAAAAATCCAATCACTTTTTCTATCTTCTGTTAATAATAAATAAGTATGAAAGATAAGTTTGAAATTTGTGTGAATTAATAATCACGTGTATGCTACTTTACAATTTAAAGAAAATCAATTAAATTAAGTTTGAATTAATGCAGTGGATATATATATTTTTTAAGCGTTCATATATCCTTGAATAATAAAAAGATGTGCTTTGAGGTCATAAATTGTTACTTCAAGTCATTTCTCTTCTTTCTTTAAGAAATTAAATCCGTTATAGTCTCCAAAATTGATTAGCCTGATATGATTTCACGTGATTTCTTCCTGTACAAATATCTGAAACAGAATGTCTATATGACCCTTCTACAAACATTTCAGAGCTTTAAAGGGCACATACTGGATGCATATGCTACAGTATCTCACTCAGTGCTCCGATGCCTTCATTGTGACATTCAAACAAGGATTCAAACCTGATTTTATTTCAACAAAATAAAAGAATTCCTTTGTAACCTTCCCTGTAAAACCTAGGGTAGATGGCGCTAGGCAACAACGAAGTTTCCCCAATAATATTCATTGACTTCTTGTTATGTATTACTTTTTTGAAGTTGCTGCTGTTCTGTTATTAATTCGTTGAAATATTATGGATCTTCTACTGCTTTTCGGTTCATATAGTCTTCATTTCATTGTTACAACACACTGCAAGGTATACCTTCAAGAACAATTATATTAATCTAAAATTGTTTGCATACAAATGCTTATAAGTTAATTACTTTAAATATTTAATAAATTAAATAGCTTTTAAGTTATTACTCGCTGATTATTACGGCACCATTTTCTGTGAGATAATTTATTGTAATTTATTTTCATTTGCTCACTAAAAATAATTCATTCAGTTTAAAAAGCATTTTCTTGATTACGAAAAATTGAATGAAAAGTAGAATATTTTCAAATAAGAGTAACCTACAAGTATATTTCACAGTATGCTGTATCTCTTGATAACCCCCTGATTTTTTTATCAGAAAAATTAAAAATGTTTTCATTATTTTATAGAAATAATTTTATAGTACTATATAAATATTGAGCAATGTAAGAAATTTGAAATAAATGCTTAAATTTAATAAAATTTTTGGAAACTATTAAATTGTGAATTTCTAAAAATAATTAATTAATAAAGAGGGTCCTAAAATTCTGGATTGAGTAGTCAAAGAAAAAATATTTTCAACTTGCATATTTTCATTTTAAATAGAAGTTCTGGCTCATAAAATTAAATTTCTTTTTAGTTTCTACAAATGATCTATGGAACTCTTGAATACTGACAAAATATGCTTAAGAAAGTATGAAAAAATCGATTGTGAAATTCTTTTCAAAAATACAACACTCCTTTCTTCGATGCAACATAGCAAAGTTTGAATTTCCCATTTTATTTTCACATCTGAACACAATGTGATATTGCACTGAGTTAAAAAAAATTATTATAATAGTTATTTTCTGTCTTCTCCTCAATTCTGGGATTAATGTTCTTACTTCATAAAATTGTTTTGTTTGCAAGAGGCTTAAAATTCCCAATCCTTCGCGTCAATATGGAAAAGCGTGCAATTTTTGATAGATAGATATTATTAGGTCTTTGCAAATAATACTTATTCATGTTATTATTTCAAATATTTCTTAAGAGAATATATTATAATGTAAAATATATATCTTCTTGTTACATAAGACGCGATGCAAAACAAATGATATTTCTGACAGAAATTAAATAGCAAACACTATGCGTTGGTTGATTTGACCATTAGCAAATGTTTTTCAAAAAAAGAACAATTTTGAAATTAACTTGATCTAAATAATAAAAAATCATTATATAGGTATCATATAATAAATCTTGAAAAGTATGTAGTAAGTAATTTTATTCTTAACACATCATAGTAAGAGGCTACAGCAATATTATATTACTCATTACATGATTGTATAAATTTTTTGTATCATAAATCATGCTGTTTTCCATGCGATATTTTTTCTTGGATGTCATATTCTCTTAAATCTTCAGGAGACTGATGAAAAACAATTGCCCGAAAAATAAATTTAAAAATAAGCTGTAAAAATATGGAAACATATGTTAGTTTCTAAAAGATAATAAATAATTTTTTTCAAATTTTTTGTATCTACAATTTTTATATTACTATAAAAAACAGATAATCAATTCCTTTTAAGAAATTAAATCTAAGTTTGATATAAGGTAGGAATCATATATATATAGCATGTCAGTGATTAAATACGCTACTATAGAAAATGTATTCGAATATTGTACTTTTAGGAAATCAAAGAAATAGAATAATAAAATGAATTGGAAAACAAGATATTCAAAATTAAAATCAAAAATAAAATTTTACCCATAAAAGATGGAATTAGTATAAAACTATAAAAAATGAATAAATCACTCATAATAGATATTAAATTTGTTACATTGAAAGAGTTCACTGGTTTTATTGAAAGAGTATGAAGTAAAAGATAGTTTTCTTGGGGCCAGATTTTTTATAAAGCATATGATTTTCCTTTAATTGTAATAATTATTCTGCACATTTTCTCCTTCATTAATATCCATCTCAATGTTGTTAAAATAAAAGCGTTTATCACATAATGAGCATCTTTTTCATTCGATGAAGATTTTGATCTGTTTCCTAACGGTGAAAAGTTGTTTCAGGAAACATTCTTTCTCGATAAAACAGTTTCTTAAAGTCCCTCAATGCTTCTTGAGATTTAAATAATAGTAAAAAAATTCATTCATTTTGTGACATTCTTTTTGTGAATTATTTCACTTTACAGAAGGTAAATTCTAAGTTACGAGTTCAGTACATCTCGATATTATGCTGAATTAGAAAAAAGCCTGCACAAATGTTAATTAAAAAAGAAAATGTTAAAAAAATAATTTTAAAAATGCTGTTTTTAATCAAAGATTTCTCTAAAAATAATGATTTTGAATTCTTTTTTTTATCACTATTTTTTTAAACACGAACACAATGAAGATAATAATTACTTTCCGTGAAAAAATGATTAAATTATTTTAATCTGCATTAAAATTAACCTTAAACATATTTAGAATCTCTAAAATGATTCCCCTTTATAAAAACCCGTAAAGATTTTCTAAAGAAGACATGAATCCATTCATGGGCTTAACAATCAATAATCTTCTTACACTGATCTATAAAGTATTAACCTTGAGAAGTTACATTATCATGAAATATACATCATAGTACAAAAATATCCACTATTTTTTTTATAATTATAGCTATATTTGATCTTGATATTTATTGATCTGCTGTTACGGATTCAAGAATTCAATTGAAATTAGTTTTCCTTAGAATACCAAAATGAAGCGTTCTCTTACCGTAACTCATGACTTAGAGAAGCAAAAACTATTCTGGATGCATTCTGCATCCAAAATAGTTTAAATATACACAGATCTCGGACCTCAGTTCAATCTCCTTGATCAAGTTAGAGATTACTTACTGGTAATATCTGACGAATGGTAGCTAGCTAAGACTTAATCTTATCCGATGGGAATGCTTGATGAACTGGATATCTGACACTTGATCATCGTCAGAATTATGTATGGATGCTTAGAAGAAATAAATTTGTTAGAGGTAAAATTAGTGTATACATTGTTCTAATTTTTGTTTGTCATGTCTTCATGCGTGGTTATTGCTCCTTGTCACTGCTTGATCGTTAGACATATTACAATATATCAAATCATCCAGTTCACTTTTCAAATCGTATTGCGAATAAGCAAATTCAATGAACCCTTCATTAAAATCACATGGTATCTTCATTTGATTTATGTTTACTCTATTGTTATATTCTTGTAATTACATGAGTCACATTTCTAATTAAAAGCAACTTTTTTATAGTAAGTACAAATAGGCCCAATAACAATTTAATTGCTATAAGTTTGACAATTGATTCGTTATTTTAAGGTTTACAAGTTTGTGCATATTTTTAAAGGAAAATAAAGTAATATACTTACAAAAGTCCAATAAATATTGATAATATACAATGTCCACAAATTTACATTAACGATAGGAACACCTGGTAAAAATGACTGTGAGTTGTATAAGACTATTAGAGGAAACAAATATAGTCGTCCAATAAACCTAGAATTTCATAAATTTAAAAGATTTTAATTAAGTGAACAACTTCACACGCACAACCAATAAGATAAGACTACAGAATTTATCATGGCTTTTATAAGTTAAATAGAAAATTTTAAAATTTTATAAGTTATAGAAGGAATGTTTTTTTTTAAATGATCAAATAAACATTTCTTCTGTCACTTCGTTAAATTACTCTTGTTATTCGTGAAATTAATTTTTCAGGAATAACACGAGTGATTTAATTTTATTATCATCATGAAATTAATTTTTATGAGTAATCACAATTTGCTGTTCATCCAAATATTACAAACAGGTAATTTGTAGCAAGCCATTAAAAGCCAACAAATCATAAGTGAGTCTGTCCAAACATCAATTTAGGAACAATGTTACTATCACAATCATTCATTTAAATATTTTACAAAGGACTCGAAACTGAAAAAAATTTTATTGAATAATTAACAATATTGACACATAACACAATTTGAAAGAAGAATTCTGAACGTGGAATAAATATGCAAAACATTTTAGATAATCTATTATTAGTTTTCTGATAGCATAGTTACAGTGCATACTTAAAAACTTTACATTTTTCATTTGCTCATGGAAAATTTCAAAACAAAATATGTATAGGCTTATGATAAATATTATGATAGTAAAATTATACGTATTAATTTTTTTTAAAAAAAGTCTGTTTAGCTTATTTTTTCTCATATGTAAACAAACGAATTTCCATAATTATTTTTCATAAGAAATCTTTTTGATATTTTCGTGTTTAATATTATGTTACCCCAATTTCTTTCTATTGAAATGACTAATGCTAAAATTAATGTTAATTTTCACCGCACTATATGATGTTGTGTATCTTTGTTTTTAGTCACATACCGTAAGGGTTTAACACAACTAAAATGAAGTTAAATTTCATGAATATGTTCATGTTTAAAAAGTTAGGTTTGTTTTAATCAAAAACTTTCAGATAAATATAGATTTTTCTGTGAATAAGTTTAAATAAATTTTACATTTAATAATCTTTAAAGATAAATAACGATTTTAGTCTTATTGAACTCTTAAAAAGCTTTTGATTTATACATTGAAAACTGAATAGTTCAAGCAGAATAATTTTCAGATATTCAAATTTTTACATTTAGGATTAGTTTAAAGTCACCCTACATAATTAGATTGCGTGATTTGAACCAACCTATAAGTACTAACTTTTTGATATTTCTAATGACTATAGAAAAGACTTCTTAATATATATTTGCAATTATTCTTAAAATAAAAAAAGTCCTGAACAAATTAAAGTAATTTAAAATTGATTTTAAATGGGAATAAGATATGGGAATTTATAAATTACAAAAACGAACTGAAATAATCTCATTTTGAGGTATTGGGAAAATATAGAATAGTTGTATCCAGTAGGTGCCTGTATGTTCTAAATTTAGAACTTTTCAAAATCGTTTTTAATGAACATTTATCAATGAAACAAATACTTATTATTATGAATTAAATACAATGAATAATACTTAAATTCAAAATTAAATATAAAAACTATTTCACTTACCAAACAACAGTGAAGAAAAAGAACGAAAAATTGGACAGTATGTCAAGTGTTCGAACAGTTTTACCATTTTGTTTCGAAAAATAAACGATGAGTTTGGATAATTCAAGAAAGACGTCACAGATATCGTGAGTGAAGAAAACTAATGCACCAAAATTATGATATCTAGATGAAAAACTTATTTAAAAATCTTATATTAAATTTTTTCTCACATATAAAGCTCAAAATTTTTAAAATAATTAAAAAATCAACTAAAATATTAATTACAATGAAAATGCATTGAAAACAAATAATTTAAAGAAGGAAACAAAATATATATTATTTGTTATATTATATACAAAAATTGTTTGCTTACAAGGAAATAGTTTCGCAATTAATACCAGTTTTTAGAAGTTAATTTTTTAAAAAAGTACAAAATTTTTAGAATATTTTAAGAATAAAAATATAACGAAACATTGTAAATAGACTAATTTTTAAGATACTAAAAAGAAAAAAATTACGAAAAAGATGGCTACAAATTATAAATCAAATAATAGAATCAAATCACTTTAATTTTGTGTGTGAGATAATTTTCAAAACTAGCACACTCTTAAATATTTGCACTTTAATCTGCCATTTGGCCCCAAAGTTTTCCATCAACTTTATAACCTCTTATTATGTCTCCTTTAATCGCTTATTAATTTCAAAGAATCTTTTTTTTTTTTTTTTTTTTTGAAGTTTTATTAGTGACTAAATTAAGCAAAATGTTGAACATTTTGTGATTATTAATACTATGAATCGTAATATTTTGTTATATTTCGATATTTGAAACAATTAATTGAGATTGTTTAAAAAAAATACAAGTTATACGAATTTATAAAGAAATTTACTTTAGCCCAATATTGTTGCTTTATATGTTAACCTTTAAAAATAAATCGCAAAATTATCATTACTAATTTGTTTTTAGCATTAATGAAGAAAACATTTTCATTTGTATCGAAATTATTATAAATGATAGTAATATATCGCAAGCATTAATGAATGAAAATATTTGGAAGTTTTGTTTTTGTGAAAAATATATTAAACTATAAATATGTAATATCAAGCGAAAATTATTAGTGATCACGTAATTTGAAAGTGTATATTTCATAAAAAATTGAAACTGTTTGTCAAAATATTTTCAAAGAAATAAATGATTTTTGAATAATGCGTGATATTAAGTAACTTAAAAACAAATTTTTGTTAAAAATGCTTATCATTAAAAATTTTAGAAAATTTTAAATATTTTAACCAAATATATAAATTTACGAAACTGAAATCATAAACTTACTATGACAATTAAGTATCACACATAGTACATTAGGAATACAAAGTATATTTTCAAAATAGCAATAGTGAAACCTACATTTCAATAAAACAATGTTTATCACGAAATTTTATTTCAGATTGTGACACATACTCTTTATCTTTTAAAAATATCTTCTCTTTTGAATTATAAAAAGTATGATTTTTCCATTTCAGTTTCAGAATAAAGACCATCATATTGGTGCATGTTAAAAGCTCCATAGAGTCCAATATTGACATGTTAATGTCACCTGGAAAAAAGGCTGCCAATTCAAGCGTTGATCATAATTTAAAACTTACGAGTGTTGGCTGTGTTTAGAGCTTTCGGTTGACAAAACTATCTGTTGCCTTTAATCAGTCGGAAATGTATTGCAATAAGGTAATCTAATTTAATCCCCTTTTATTTTGTACAAAAATAATTTTATTCTCAAACTTTGTATGGTAATTTTTTGAAACGTTGATTTTAAATTTTGTTAAAACAATTCTTATATCTCATACGAAGAAAAAAAGAAATATTAATTTGAACTTGTACTGTTATATTCATGTGAATTTTGAGAAGTTACATAAGTATTTCAGTTACATTGCGTTTAATTCTCCAGATTATAATATCAAGCTCGACTCCTATCTTTCCCGTATGTAAAATAATAGAAAGGAGAAAAAACTGGTTAAAATATTGAGTCCTGTAGTAAATTTACAATAGTAAAATCCTAAGAGAGCCCACACCCTTGATGACAAACTATAAAAAAGATCCAAAGAAGAATAAAAGGGTGAAATAAGAATTTCAGAAATAGTTAGGTTTATCTAGTGTATCAAATTAGGATTTTCAAGACTGGCTTTCGCCACTCTTGGAATCCTAATTTGCAGAGTATAACAGAGCCTACACCAAGTGTGTAGGCTCTGCAAAGATTCCACCCGAATATTATTTCATGTCACCTGAAAAACTCAATATACAAAGCTTCGTCTGTCGAGAGGATATTGGCGTCGCTCCATTGAGCAATTTTTTCACAAAAATGAAACAGTTAAAGAAACGAGCGTGTTTAACAGTCAAAGTAAAAAACAAAACTCTTAAAGAAGTAGACGAATATATATTAAATAAGACAAAAATTACCAAACAATATAGAATTTTGCTTTTTTTATAACATTCTAAGACGTTTTTCTAAATTGTACACATAATTTTAACATGATTTAGCATGTTTTATAATGTAATACACCTTATTTGATGATTCTGACATATAGTCAATCGTTAATACTCACAAGATCTCATTAGCATACTACAGCATACTACACGAAGCATTGGTATAATGAACTTTCAATAATTTGGTATGTTCAGCAAAACTGAATTAGTATACGATTGACCTATATCAATTCAATTTTATTGGTATATGCCAATAGATAAATGTAGATATACGATTGACTATACGAATGCCTTCTATAGCATTGGTATACTATACGAAGCATTCGTATAGTATACCAATGCTTCGTATATTATAAGTAATATAGTAATTATTGAAGCAAATAAATACCTAAGGGAATATGAAAGTAATATCATCACCAGTGATGCGAAATGATGAATAACCATTAAAAGAGAATCTTTCCTCCATTCATCCAAAAATAAAACAGCATAACAGGAATGGAAGTAAAATCCACACTGGATGACATACAGAATGTATATTTTCATTGGAAGCGGCTCCATCATATTCCATCCTGTTACGAATATTTGTATTTTATTATTTACATTACTAGATGAGATATTCTAAGCATAATATAATAAATATTTAAAAGCGTCTTATAAATGCATTAAATAAATTTACAAGAATCAAGAATTTTAAAAATCAATAATTTGTATGAAGTAATTATTAAATAAGCTTCTTTAATAAAAATAAGTCATGTGTACAAGCTACGTTAAAGGGAAAACACAATAGGTAGAATCCATATTTAAAAATATGGGAAGTCTTTAAAAGAAGGATAGTAACAAACAATAAATGATATTTATTATGACATGAAACACACTTATTAGTAGAGTTATTTTCATGATCAATCTGGATGGCAAATACATTCAGCAGTACACCTGGGTACTATCACACAGAGCGTCTCATGAAAAATAGATGCCAAATGTCTTTCAACCATTTTCCCTTGTTTATCTTCTCAACACAACAGTGGCAATCTATACAAACGAGTCAAATTACATAAATATTTTTATTGGTGAGATATAAAGACAGACAAGTATCTAGGGAACCATCTGAATAATTTGCAAAGCATATGTTCTGATTCACGTTGTATATGGTCTGGCATCCTCCTGCTGATAAATGGAATTCAGCATTTGCTGAAAATAATTTATTACTACCAAATTCAATACGTCGTCCCTATATCTCTGAGTCATCATATTATCAGAAAAGCGGACTAATGTTAATCTACAATCTTAGGCAATGATATTCTTAACCAAGATGTCCCATTGTAGATGTATATCATTCTTAAGTTGAGGTGGCAGTTGGTAAGCAAATACATCACTGCCAGACTCTTTTACAATGACTGTCATTGTTTAAACGAAAGCGTGAATCTTTTGAAAATTTCCATCATACCTTACGAATGTTCCGTTGGCTCTATCTAGGCTACATTTAAAGCGTATATATATAGATCTATGGCAACTTTTTTAATGCACAGGTATGAAATTACAATCCAAGAATAATGGTTCTAATCCATTTGGGTGCTTCGAGACGTTGCGCAGTTGTCACAAAATATCGAAGGAAATGGTCTCTAGGTCATTAGCATCAATCTGCAGATGCCTTGTAACTTGCATGCTCATGCCATTCTGGCAGCACTCTCTTCTTTTGAATGTGTCACAATCCCTTCTTCCAATTGTCTTTTTTATAGTTGATGTACAGGGGACATATACAGGTGACTATCTACTGCAACTCATCATACCTATTAACCTGCTGTTCTCAGTTGGATCACCATACTTCTAATGTACTCATCTGTCTGCTTGAAGTATCTCGATCTTCAATTTTTTGGCATTTCCAGCATTGGAGGGGTAGAAAACCAGTTTGCAATAAGATTATTCTAACCAACTGAGCAGCATTACTATTGATTAAGTAGATTTCTTCCTTTTTTAATTGCATAAAGTTTTTTATGGTTACTTTTTTTAATCTGTAGATCTTAATTCAAGCATGATATAATTAGAAATTCAAAACAATTAAAATCAGGTATAAGTTTATTCAACATTTCAAATGTTGTAAGTTTAAGAATCTGCTGACATATAAAAGTAAATATGATAAGAGTTTAATATTTGATTATTAGTTATATTAGTTATAGATAGATTTGCCTTTGTTAAAAAAAATATGAATAAATACATTTTTTATCAGAATATACGATAATGGCGATTAAAATTTCAATATAATAAAGAAACGCAAATAACAAAGGGCTATAAATTGGAAAAATATATTATGAAGGAAATAATACGTGGTTTAAAAAAATCAGATTGGATGGCATTTATTAGTAAAACTGCTCATACAACTTCAATGCAATGGCAGAATTAATGGACTGTAATTACCGCTGATGGTTGTGACGAGACAGTCTTGAGTAAAGAGACAATTTGTGAGAGTGTAATGCTAAAGAAACACACAAAATTTTGTTGTATCAAGTAAGATCAATATAATACTGACAACATGTAGTAGTACATTATCTTGACGTAACGCACCCTTTCGTATTGCTTAAATAAATGAGAAAACCTCAGGTCATAACATAATATAAATGTCATAGCCATTTTCAAAATCTCTTTAGTAACAAGACTTTGAAAATGTGTTTATCGAACGGCACCTCATGCAATCACTCCAAGGGATAGGCCAGTGTAGTAATTTAGAATGCCAGCATCAATATATTTTCTCCACGATGCCACTAAATATTAATACCTTTAGCATGATATTATATATAGAACTGGGATTCATCTGAAAGCACAACAGTAAGCTATTCCAAGTTCGTAGTTGATTACACCATTGAAGGCGCTCATATTTGTGATGCACTCTGATAAAAATCAAAGTTACGGTCATAGTTACAATACATGCTTCTGAAACCATCATTAAATTGCTTATGAAGATATTTGTTTTCCTGCAAATGATTTCCCTTATTTATTCAAGACTTGAGACATAGCAGTACAATTTGCAAAGAACATGAGGATAGTATTTCTGTGTTTTCATCTACAATTAACACCTTTCAGTGGAGATCTACATCGATGCCCTTAATTTCATCCTAAACACATCGATTCTATATTTTGAAGACAATCATGTGATTTCTACTGATGCGAATAGCAATACTATGATATAAACTACAACCCCAGTAGAAAAAAATTTTAGTCTTATCAAAATCAGAAATTTATAGGGTTTTTCTGTATCTTATTATTTTTTTTTAACAGGAAACAACATTCTAATACAATTTGCATATGGAAAACCTATTGATCAATTTATTCAATTATACGCATTGAATAAGCATCGCTACATGCACCTGTTTTATATGATTGCATTGATAAGCTAATCATTAATAAACCTGTTCACATTACATTTTTAACTGTAAAGTATCTTATAGCTTATAAAATATTAGTGAATGTTAAATAAAAGAATTTGAAAAAATCAGAAGCTTAAAAACGATTGTTTTATACATTATTATTATTGAAAATTTATAAAAATGAACTATAAGAATTTAAGTAATTGTAAGCAATTAATAAAATAATAGTTTCATAATGTAGATTTATGAAAATATATTTAAATATCAGGTTGGGGAAAAAGAAATCCATTATTTTTACGTGAATTTTTTGTAACTTCTTTCAGATTCGCTTTGTAAAAAGGTTTAAAACAGTTTTCATGTAGATTTTGAGGTCTTGTGCGAAGCTTGCGAAGCTGATATGCTGTCAAGTTTGATAATTTTTGATATTTTATAGACATTCTCGAGGATGTTGTATCCATGCGAGGTGCATCTCTAACATCCAAATACCCAAACGGAATCGTCGAAACCAAAATTGTGCGTAACTGGTTGTTACAGTCATATATAGGACGATAAACACCTTTCACAATTTTAGCCACCTGGTTAGCATTTTCGCCATTATAAAAGAAAAACTAAAATGTATCGAATTATCTGTTTGTTGTCTTCTATTTTTAAAACCTTGTACTCATAACTGAATTAATAAACAAAAAACCGCAAGAGAATACTTTAGTGTCAAATGTCACCTTTCCAATGAGCATAAATTTGAAATTGTTTGATAGATACCTCACGAGATAGCGATCACTACAGACGTCTACCGAAAAAGTAATGGGATAACTTTTTCCCCAAACTAATATCTAGAACTTTTTTCCCAGAAAAAATCAAAAATGAAGAAAGGTTGGCTGGTACCCTCTACTCCCTCCTTGTACAAGGGTAGTAAACCCGGTCTATCTCGAACATTCTCATACGACAAAAAAAATGCACCAGCCTCTCTCGCCTTACCATCGGTCACCTGAAATAAATTACATTTTCTAAGGTTTAGAAATCCTTTCCTCTTTGTTCAAAATGTTAATAACACCAAGCATCTGCTAAGCACATTTTGGAATGTTTGTATCTTCTTTGTGAAGAATTTTATTCTTTCCCTCTTCTTATTTTCGATTTTTTAAAGATCAACGAATTCATAGAATCGATCGGACTTCATTAAACTACTTCGGAGATAAGAAACAACAACAATACCAGTAATTAATTTGTTTTATTAGCTCCACAACATTTTGAACTTTATCCTAGAATTTTATTTGATTTCTTATCATTTTGATTTATTTTTCAGAGTGTTCCTTATATTTTAAAAGAGGCATTTTTATTGATTTCTAAGTGGCATAGACCACTTACTATTTCGCATGAATACAAAAATTTAATTTAAATATTATTTTGTAGGTTTTGCGAAAGCAAATTGTTCAACTGTAAAAATGGAAAAGAAACCACCTTAATATTTTAGTGTTAATAAATATAGCTTTACTTTAATTCAACTGAAAGAATTTTTTTTTGAATGAATGATAAAAGGATACCATACAGTCATCATCAAATATTTGATAGATAAAACAATGCAATTTGAGTAATGTGTAAATAAAACAGTGTAGTGTGAAAATAAATGTTTGATGCGTATTTTCTATTTAGTTTTGAAATGCATTTTATTTAGGTCTCACAAATAAGAAACAGAAAAGCATATAATTTATGTGTTACAATGAAATTATTCATTTAATTTTCATATTTCAAAATTTATATCTGATATTTTGAACAACTATAGTGAAAAATATTTATTTAAATGTGTGTATGTATATTTAATATTTTTTCAAATCAACGATAAATGTATTAGACTAATTTTAAACACATATTTCAAAACTTCAAATATTAGTTAACAATATTTTTTATAAACTAATTAGCTGCGCCTTTGAAGTCTTCTTGACACATTTTTTTCTTATGCCTAAAAAATTCCTCTCTTCAACTTAAATTACATCTTAGTTAAACTAGCTAAGACTCAATAACTAACTATTTGACTGATAATAATATTAAGCTTTTAAACTATCAATATAATGTTTGAATAGAATAAGACAATCAAGAAATAATGTAAAAGTTTCACAAGTAAATAATTTATATTTTCATTTTCACAAACTTTAATGCATAATTTTATGTTAGTTAGTTGTGATTGTAAATTTTTTTGCAGAAAAATTAGAATGCATGTATTTGAAATTTATAAATTTAATTAACTACCCACGAGCACGTCATCACTTTTTGTGTAGATTTGAAAAATATGATTTATAAAAAATTGTTTTAGATTTTAAGTTAAAAAATTTCTGCGTACAATATTGAATGAATAACTTATCATTACAAAGATTTTATCTCAATATTTAGAGTGAATTTTTTTAATTGTTTTGATTTCATAAATTTTCCTTGTAATGCATGTTCATTTTCTAAAGTCCATGTACTATTTGATTTTCATTAACGCCATAGTCAAATTAAGGTCAAGTTATTGTTATTCACATGAAGTTATTGGAAAGCTTTCAAAAATCAATAATTTACGAACTTTGATGATTTTATGAACTAGTATCTGGTTCTATATATCTGAATATACCGGCAATTACGAAGTCCACACTTGGCCAATTTTGCATTGTTGGCAACCTAACATTGGGCCATCAAAAGATCAACATCAAAGCAAATCATCACATTATCGCCAAATATGGGCTGGTCAAGTCTGGCAGCCAGCAACAGCTCGATTCATGCTCAGCATGTTTGTATTTCCTGGGCATGCATGGCTTTCAGGTATTTCGTTATCCTCGAACAAGCATTGAAAGATTCGTTTTCCACGTTTTACAAACAATGATCGTCCACACACACAAATCTGCTTATCATTCTATTACAAATAAAGTCATAGCTATAGCTTTTCATGATCATACTTAATTTGGGAATTTACTTAAAAGGTTAAAAATGTTTTAAAATTGAGACTTTTTTTTCATTATGCTTGTTTACTGTGTATATTTTATACATCCTCATGCATCAGGAACACGCATAGTTGTTTGAGATTTTTTTTATGTATTCTTCTGATATAATTGATGACATTCTTGCATTTGCTGAAAAATAAATTTTTAAATAATTATATTTCAATATTTTTTTAAGTATCTTCTTCATTCATTTGGATATTATGATTCCAAATGATTAATTATAAAATGCAGGGTTGTTTATTTTATAATCATTTTGCTTTTAAAACGTTTGTATAAAAAAGCTGTTATTTTATTTTGACTATTAGTCACTTTAAGAAGAAGAAACTGTAATTTTATTAAATATCCCGTAATGTTATTAGTTTTATATCATATATCTGTGTATATATTTATATATATATATATATATATATATATATATATATATATA
>JAPDSC010022044.1:2370-14445 GCA_026290005.1 Latrodectus geometricus | reverse complement strand
AGAAAAAAATTATTATATTTAATCAATTATGAGTTTGAATTTTTTTGTAACTCTTTTGTGTTATCTGATTATCTATGATTAATTATAAATAATTTGGTGAGCACATAATGGTTAACTTGATAAGGGTAATTTAATAATTCAATAAGGTTTAAATTGCTTGTAAAATACAGGTTAGTTGAAAAGAATGATCATTCATGAAGTAATTCTAAATTGCATATAATTTGAAATTATATAAATTTTTGCATAAAATTCATATAAGTTATATTAAAATTTTGTCTCATTATTGAAATCTTGTGTTAAAATGCCTACTTTTAACATGTGAACCTAGTTGTAATCATAAGAACTTTTTCTTGAATATTAAAAGGGTTAATCAGTATTCTGTGAGACCATCTTACGACAGGAAAATTTTTGTAGGTTTGTAAAATTTGAAGAATTAATGATATTATTAAGCATTAAAACATCACATTTAATCTAAAAAGACACGATACGAAAAATATTAAGAATATAATACCTAAATAGCGCACAATTGGTTTATCACTATTTAAATCAGTAATAACATTAAGAGACGTTCTATGCTTCAAGGAGATATTAGACTCATTTGTTATTCTTAAGAATGCAAATCATTTACATTATCAGTTCATCACTACTCATTTGCTGATAGACAATTTTTAAAAAATGTTCTTTCTGTAAAGCATTGTCAACGTTCTTCTTGATTATTGTTTATAATTCAAAGAGAGCTTTTCTCAAAACTATACAATATATATATATATATATATATATATATATATATATATATATATATATATATATATATATAATTTAATGATACATTTTATTTATGATAATGTTATAACTTATAATAACTTATATAGTAGATTAATTTTCAGTTTTTCCTCTGCCTTATATGTCAAAAGAAATATTTAAATTCCTAAAATAAATATTTCCTCTTTTTTTTCGTAAAGTCATATTTTTTTTATTTATCAGATTTAAGAAAATGCTTTCATCTTCTTTTATTTTAAATTTTTCTTTGAACTGATGTTCTGATGTTCATCAGAATATAAAATATAAGAAGAATTCAAGTCATTAAAACCAAAAGAAATTATTCGGGCAGTTATTCTTATGTGTGATAGATTTCTCGACATTCAAAACAAACAATTTCTATAAATTAATAACATGATTGATGTCTTTCAAATTTTAGAGTAATCTATTTATTCAGATCAAAATAATTTTTAATTCAGCTAATGCATTCATTTTCTCATCATGTTTCTGTTTTTATTCCTAATGGAAATTAATTCATGTATGATTTTTTATATGACAATGAATTCAAACGTGTTATTTCATTTCTATTTTCAATATCTGCAATACATTATCTTCTTTTATTCCAAATCTTTATTTATATTATTTGGATTTAAAGCACTTTCAATTTATTGCAAAATATTAAGCAATTTTTAGTTTTTGGCAGACTGTAAATTTTTATCTATTTTCCTAATTTCAATAATTTTCCGATTTTTAGAAATACAGATATACAGATATAAGCCGTTATAAGAAACTGGAATTACATTCGTGTTACATATTTTCCGGAAAATTGCAAGTAATTTATGATATAATTTTTAGAATAAATTCATTTCTTTAAATTTCTTTATATTTACATTTATTAAAAAAATCAAAAATACAATGCAAGTTCTTATTTACAATTGTTTGAATAATAATTTATGTAATTATTTGAATAATAATAGCGTAAAATAATGCATCATACATTATTTTACGCATCATTTTCAGCCCTTTAGCTAGATATTTTGAGTTTATATATACGTCCTCTTCTTACAATGTTTTCCCAATTCCTAAATCTTTTATGATAGGAAGATTATAAAACGAGATAGATAAGATGTAATATTATTATATAACGATAGATAAGATATATATAATAAATATCAGTTGCTATCACTTGCAAGAAATTCGTAATTTCGATAAGATTATCAAGGCCTGTTATTTCACTTGGTTTTTTACTTTACTTCTCGAACTTTAGTATTATTAGTTACGTCATAACCTAAAACCACTAATCTAACATGTTTACATGTTATTAATTTAAATACTTTTTAAAAAGACATATTATTTCATTATTGTACTATTACTCCAAAAGCTTATTCGATAATTTTTATCTGAGTTTTATTGGCTGTAATCCTTGATTTTTATTTTTTTTATAAGCAAGAAATTTTTTATATCAAGGCTGCCCTTTCTCTGTGCTTTTGCAGTAATTATTTTTTACTACTTTTGTAAGTTAACATGTTTTTTTTTTTTTTTTTTTTAAATTTTTGTTGTAATTATCTTATTTTAAAGAATTGGTTTTTCATTAACATTTATTTATTTTTTCATGTCAAAAACCTTAGATTCTAAAGTTTAACAAATTGAATGAAAATTGACTCGTACATATTATTGTATATACTTAATCCTTTTTAGGAATTTCTAAATAGGCTAAATCATAATTTTACCATTTTACAGTTGAGAAATTAAATTTTTAAATTTTAAATGTTTTGCTTTCATTGACCATTTGTGCTATAAAATTATTTGAAAAAATATTCATAAAATCAACAGAGAACTGTATATAACAGTTGTAATGTAAATTTTCAAAATTATTTCAAATATTGCATTTAAATATCATATTTTGTGAAAATATTTACTTTAAATACATATTCGTCTATGTAAAATCTACACATGGAAGATCATTAAATGATGATTATTTCCTGCAGGAAAATTATCACTCGGTCTATATTGCTCAAAAGTCATATTTTTTTCAACAAATTATTCCCCATATATGACATACATGATATATAAGATATATACTTACATAACGATGTGGAGAAGCCCTGAACTTTACCAATTGGTTAACAGGTTTAAACTTCTCCATCATCAGTAGAAGAACACTAATAAGAATAACTTTATTTGAAATAAAATTAAGGTGATAATGGTGAACCTTAAAGCCTGAAGACTATCTGTGCAGTAGAAATCTACATTACAGTACAATGACAGTAAAAAACAACTATTGGAATACAATATTGATTATACATTGAGGAAATGATACTTTCAATAGGGAGTAAAATAAAAGATAGTGAAGGTTAGATTTCTTGATTAATAAAAAGTTGGATTTTAAAAAGAAGAAAAAATATATATACACAAATACACACATATAAATATAAAAGTATACACATACATATAAACATGCACACATACATAGACACACGTACATACACATATACATACATATATGGTAATTCGAGGGGTTTGTTATATATATAGACAGAGAGTGAGTAAAAGTCCAAACTCATTTATGTTAAAATTTCACTATTCTGAGCCTAGATCTAAGTCTATAGTGGTTATGTGAGTCTGCTGACGTGGAGCTAAGGGATCTTTGCACATTTCTAGACCTTTAATGCTCAGATGGTTCAGTAGTTTGGTAAGTTTGCTTCTTCTGAATTTTTCAGTGATC
Source organism: Latrodectus geometricus (assembly GCA_026290005.1). Taxonomy (NCBI): domain Eukaryota; kingdom Metazoa; phylum Arthropoda; class Arachnida; order Araneae; family Theridiidae; genus Latrodectus; species Latrodectus geometricus. The sequence goes on along the minus strand of JAPDSC010022044.1, from coordinate 10,961 downwards.
CAGTATTTTATATAAGCTTCATCAGTTTGTGTGGAACTTCTCTTAATATGATAAACTTTGGTCATTGTGCACTGTTCCAGGTAATGTAGAGATGTTCCTACCTGCCCGCAGACACAAAGTGGTGATCTACCTTTACCAAATCTAGAAAGTAATAAGGAAAAGGACCGTGGTTGCTTATAACGTAAGTTAAAAAGGGATTTGCACAGCTTCTATCAGTAGATACTTTTGGGAAGAGCTTATAAGTGAATCGCCCTGTGTTATGATCATTCCAGAATTGTTGCCACTGTTTGTGAAGTTTTTCTTTGAGTATCCTGATCAAATGAGATTTTGGTAAGGGGTGTTCTGTTACTTGCAGATTTTGATTTGAAGCTGCTTCTTTTGCGTTTTTGTCTGCCAGTTCATTACCCTGGGTTCCTAAGTGAGCTTTAGTCCATGCTAGTTGCAAAGCTGATGATTTCGAGTATAAAATTTTTTGTATGTCCGCTATGATTGGGCTCTTGTGTTGGGAATTGAGGAGAGATAATAGCACAGAGAGACTGTCTGTCCAGGTACTCGCAGGAAAAATATTGAATTCTATGGCATGCAGGATCGCTTTTTGTAGGGCTAGTGCCTCTGCTTGATATATAGAGTTTTCCTTTGTCATTTTTATTTGTTGCGTGTGTAAGATATTGTTCTCCTGAAAAAGGATTAATGCTGTGCCGACCCCGTTGTCCTGCTTTGAGCCCTCCGTGTAATAGTTGTAGTCTGTGTGCGTTAGAGCCACTTGTTGAATTGAGGAAGCTGTTTTGGGGATGTTGCCTATTAATAATCTTTTAGTTCTTATTGGGTGAACTGTGTCTTTGTGTATCTGTTTTTCATAATCTTCGTGAGCTATGATGTTATTTCCTAATACAACATCTTGATGAAGGTGTATTATTTTTTATTTTATTGAGATCATTTCTATAACAAGATGTAGAGGAAGTATGCCAGCTAAAACTTCAAGTGCTGATGTTGGTGACGTTTTATAGCCCCTTGTGATTAAAAGTAGGAAGTAACGTTGGATGCTTGTGAGGATTTTCACTTTCCTCTGCGCCATGAGAAAGGCCCAGGATGAACAGCCTTAAGAGGCTATTTTTTTCGATTACTGTGAGGTAGATGCTTTTTGTGATTTTGGTTTTCAGACACCAGTTCTGGCTGATCATGGAGCGCATTCTTTGAGCAATTGGAATGATCTTTGATTTTATGTAATTTAGGTGTGGCAAAAAGGATAATTTTTTATCTAGAATTATGACTAGATAGGTAATTTGTTTAGTCTGTTTGATACTTTTATTGTTAATTCGTATTGTTGGGTTGCTTTTAAGCGAATTATTCTTTTTTACCAAGATCATAGCTCTTGATTTCGTTGCAGAAATCGTTAGCTTTAATTTTTCGCACATTGCTGAGAACATTATGAGGGAGGTGTTGCAATTTTCCTGCAGTTGCTTTTTGGTTGTCCCACTTACAACTAATAAGGTATCATCTGCAAAAGCAACTATTTCCGTGTGTTCGGGCCAATTTAGTTGTAATACTTCGTTAAAGTAGATGTTCCACAATGTGGGTCCACCAATCGAGTCGTGTGCATCCTCTTGTGTGATTAATACTCACTATCCCAGCGTCTCCAACTGTTTGCAGAGTTCTGTCTTCCAAAAAGCTAAAGATGCATTTGGTGAGATTTGGGGGTACATTACAGTTAAGAAGTGCTTGTTTAAGACCAGGCCACCATAGGGAATCGAAGAACTTTTGTATATCCAGGCTTAAGAGTACCGTGTAGCAATCTTTGTTCCTGTTGCATTGAATTAAATCAAGGGTTTTGTCAATAGCATGTTCTGTAGAAAATTTGGAGCCAAAGCCATACTGTCTGTTGTGAATAATATCATTCTTGTGGAGGTAGTACTTAACTCTTTCAAAAATTAATTTTTCTAGCACTTTACCTAATGTTGGCAGAAGGCAAATGGGTCTGTATGAAGACGCCATTTTGGGATCCTTTTGCTTCTTCAGGAAAAATACGACTTGTCCTATTTTAAATGGAATCGGGAAGTGTAGTAAGTGGAGGCATTTATTATAAAAGTTTAAGAGGAAAGTACTATTAGTTCTGTAAAGTAATTTGATTATTGCATTGTCGATTCCGTCTGGGCCTGGTGCTTTTGAATTTTTCAGGTTTTTAATAACTTGAGTGATTTCTGGTGTTGTGAAGGAAGGATTATTATCTTCTTCAGTTATTAAGGGTAATTTTCTAACTTCCGAATGTAGAGGAGAATCCAAAGAAGGATCGTCCTGTGGGAAGTTGGCTGCGAGTAACTCAGTAAAAATACTACTTGAATTCTGTTGTGAAGAACAGGTGGCATTAGTTAACGTTTCATATTGAGTAGGAACAAATAGTTTTCCTGTGGCGATCTTTTGTAGCGTTCCGAACTCATTGGTGTTGTTGCTACAGAAATTTGTCCAGCTTTTAGTGTTTGCGATGATTATTTCTTTTTTATATAGAGATTGTTTTTCTTTGTACTTCTTAAGCCAGTTTTCCTTTGCATTTGCCTCAGTGCATGATTTGAATCTGCGTCTAAGAGCTCTTGTTTAACTACGTAATGTCCTTAGTTGTGGGTTTCACCATCTTATGTTAATTTTCTTGCTAGGAATTCTAAGATTGAATGAGCTCTTAGCAGTATTGTGGATACAAGTTATGAGTTCTTGGGTGAAAGAATCTAAGTCTTGCTTGGTAGTTACAGTTCGCAATTTGTCTTGGAGTTGGCAGAGTGTTGGCTTTATTGCTTTGATAAATTTCTTTTGGTGATTAAGGGATTTGAAAAGAGTGATAAATGCTATAGAAATAGGTTCATTTAAACAGAAGGTGATAAAATTGTGATCAGAACAACTTATTTCTTGTGATACTTCCCAATTTTCAATCTTGTTAGAAACTTCATCGGAAGCAAGGGTAAGGTCAGGCCAACCAGAGCCCATTGGGCCTGTGAACAATGGTGGACAAGATTGTGTGTTGATTAGGCTCAATGAGTTACTAGAGATAAATTCCTCAAGGATTTGTCCTCTACTGTTGTTTATTGGGTAACCCCACAATGTGCTTTTGGAATTAAAATCTCCGCAAATTACTATTTTTAATCCCCTATGTTTGTCCAATAGGTCTTGGAGGAGAGTTAAGGTTGTTTGTTGATCTTCTAAAGGTGAGGCGTAAATAGATGTGAAGATTATTGGATTTTTCTGATTATCTAATTAGATTGCTACAAAGTCTTTATGACATTTTAGGATGACTGGGTTGAAATTTGGCTTACAGATAATGGCTGCCCTTAGATTACATTTAGAGTTGGCTTCATATTGTTTCCAAGCTGTTGGGATACCTCTTATGTATAATGATTGCGCATATGGCTCTTGGATGCAAACTATGTCTAAATTATTTGAGTGGAAGAACTCCGTAAATTGTGCTGTGGCTGACCTACTCTTTTGAAGATTAATTTGAACTAAATTAAGTGAATGGTGATGGTGGCTATTTAGGAAGGAAATTTGTTGATCGTTTGTGTTTCTTGAATTCGGGATGGACATTAGTTGTGATATCGGGTTTGATGAATATAATCTTGATATGATGGGCAATATTTACTGTAGGTTGTATTTTGAGTTGGAAAGTTTGCTCCATTTTTGTTGGCTGCATGACAATTGATGCAGAATTCTTTTGGAGATTTACAGCCCTGAGTTTCATGTCTCTCACAGCAGCAACCGCAATAATTATGTTGATATGGGCATGTGGATGCATGGTGTTTAAAGTCTTGACATTTTAAGCATCGTTTAACAATTTGGAATTTTTGTATTCTATGTCTTGACAGACCAAAATATATAAAATCATTAGTTAGTAATTTATGAGCCAATGATTTCGGTAGTTCCAAAATGACATTCCACACATCTGGTTTATTGAGTGATCGTCGCATTTGCGTTATACTTATTGGGAGTTCAATAGATGATATTTTTAATTCTTCTTTTATTTTATTAATGATTGTTTCTTCTGTTGTTTGGTCGGAGAGGTTAAAGATTATGATTTTCCGCATCACAGGAATTTTATTTTCTACAATTAATTTTTCTTTTTCTAATGTTTCTTTAAGGGCTGTAGAGTCTTCATGGTTTTGACATTTGATTTCAAAGTGATTATTTCTTACATATATTCCTTTTGGAAGAATGTTAGTTTTGATTCACTTAAGTGTTTCATTCAAATTTTTATCTTTAGTTTTCTTTATTATGAGTGAAGTTGTTTTCAGTGCTTCACTATATGATTTTTTATTAGTTACCGATGGATTTTGAAGAAATTGGGGTTTTAGCATATTAATAGATTTATTAATTTCTTCTATTTGGTTTGTTAGCTGAGGTATGATGTTGGAAGATAAAAAATAACTTTATGGGAAGCAAAGAGCTTAAATTTACATAGTTTATAACTCTGAAAATCTGAAAGCATTTTTTATAAGTTCAAAAGTTTAACTATGCCAAATGAAAGCATATATACGTACATATATATGTATATATAGATAACAAGATATTTAATTATTGTAAAATTGATACATACAGATTGAAGAGGACCAGCAGAGGAGCATAATGTTGAAAATCACATGTTCATAACTAAAGTTGGGAATAAGTTATTAAAAGCGTAGAAGAGGGAAAAAAAATGTTTTATTTTATTTTATTTTATTTTTTCCTTTCTTCCTCTCTCTCTTTCCCCTTTTATCTGTTTGTTTTTTTCCCCTTTATCCTTTCCTTTTGAAGACATTTTGAATGGTGCAAAACTTAGTTAAAGCAATTAATTTGATGAGATAAAGCTGAATTAGTGATTTCCTATATTACCAGATGACTTTTTAGAATTGAATTTAAACTGAACATAAATGAATAAAATAGAGTAAAAAATATGTATGAAAAGATAGAAATAACGAAGAGACAAATGGAAATAATAATTAAAAGTAATAACAAAAAGTGATAAAAAAATAATAATGATAATAATCAAAAAAAATCGAAAATTAGTAAATAAATAAAAGTAAAAGAAAAATAATAATAAATAAATAAAAGAAAAATAAAAGTTAAAATATAAATAAAATTAAAAAATAAAAATAAACAAGTAAATAAAGAAAAAAAAATTTTAAATATAAGTAATAGATTTTTCCTAGAATAGGCCATTAGAATAGAACAGAACATGAATAGAACTAGAATAGGCGGAATGGCCTATTCCATGTTCTGAATTTCCACCATATAATCAATTCCCTGCCCAATAAATTAATCTACATTTGATTATTCATTGGAAGGACATTAATAAATCTAAAATTAGGTAGTTTTACAAAATGTGGCTTAAAGATTGGTATTAAGTATAATATTAATATTTTTGAGAATATATATAAATTGAAACCATAACCCATTAAGTAATAATATCCAAATGAGGAAAAAAAAAGTAATAATAATAATTTAGCAGGCTTTTTAGAAAAAACGTGGATATTTTCATTAATAAATAGGTTTTGAAAATTTTTATCCAAATGAATGTTCTTGATCTGGGATAAATTTGAGAATTTTTTTTCCTATGAGTTCAAAAATTATATAGAATATTAATATTTAACGATTCTGAAACTTGAACAAAAATAAAATCATTGTATTTCAGTTTTTTTTAAAAATTTCAATATCATTGGAATTTTATTTTGTGGATTCATTTTATATCATGGTTAAAGAACTAAAATCTTGGTTGTGATTTATAAATCGGTGGAATAAGTATTTTCTATGTATTAAGATTATCGAACATCTCTTATTCCAATTGTGCAGACAAATTGCTTACACTGTAATATCAATTACTCTTAACTGAATATTACTTATTAAATAACAATTATTTCTCTTACTGGATAATATTCATAGGTAAGTTGAGTAAAAGTTTGAGATTTACACTTTTTAAGAAATATTTCAATAGTTTTTCCTTTGTATCTTTAAGAAAATAAATGCACCAGAATTTATATGTTCTTTATTTAAAAACATTCCTTATGATTTTTTTTTAAATATTTTTATTACACATTAAAAAATGAAAGGGATTAATTAAAAATCTTACGTGACTATGATTAAGGTATCCATCATTTACTTAATTTTGCTTACAGGAGGAGGGGGATAAAAATAGGTGAAAATATACTAACGCAATATTTAAATGATCCCTAATTGACTTACTTTGGAAAGAAGAGGGTATTTACAGATTTTGCTTAGGTGACGCAATAGTCTGATTGAGAAAGGCGGCGTTCTCATTATATGAAAGTAGTAAAACTCCCGAATTTGTTGTGTTCATTAAAGGTGGGTGGGGGACGTAAATAGGTTGTGTTGGCAATTTCTTTCAAGTGAAAAAATACCTCTGGAGATGGCAGAGCAATTCCTGGATTCTTCTGCATGATTCTTTCTTCTAAATTATGAAGATTCAACCTGGTTTCCTCAGCAACTTTCACCTCACTAGTAGAGCTTAAATCTAGATTTGGTACAAGTAAGTTTGCTGATTCTCACAAATTTTGTCTATCTCCAAGAAATTCTAGAAAAACCTCAAAATATAGATCATAGAAGCTTCTGAAAACATGTGCATTATACCGCAGAATGCATAAATTTAAGAAAATTGGGAAATTTTGTCATTTTTGCCTCTTATTGAAGTTCAATAAATAAGTTAGTTAAAAGTTAAAAAGTTAGGATAAAATATTTGATACGGGAAAAAATCTAAAAGATTAATAATTACAAAGGGAATATAAAATACAAGAAAAAGAAAAGTTGATTTAAAGACATTTTTGTGAACGGCAAAATATAGTGATATAATATCATATTGAATTAAATTCAGACATAATTTCTTTATCACGATTTATACCATCCCATTCTCACGAAGTAAATATTTGCAACACAATCATAAATAAACAAATAAATTTTTCCCCCTTTGTTCTATAAATACAAAAAACTATTGGCCTATTCAAAAAGTAATTTTTCATTTTATCCAGTATAATTCCCCGCCAAAACTCCCAACCCAAGAAGAATTGCTATATATTTTATATAATGGCTCACATAGCAAGGTGTTGGGGAAAATTTTGCTTAATTCTGCGTAATAGCTTTTATTTGATGCTTTATCAAATATGGAAAATAAAAAACTTAATTCTTGACCATATTTAAATCGTAAAAAGGAAGATGCGGTTTAAGAAAAAAATTAATTCGGTGTGTATAGGAAAGAGAGAGCGATGTAAAATTCCCATAAATTTTGAAGAATGTGAATTCATTAAGGCGTTTTGGGAATAAAATTGAAATATTGGGAATTTTCAATAAACTCAACTACACACACACACACGCACACAGTCATATTTTATTTAATGGATTGTTTAGTCTTACTTACTGAAGTGAAGTAAGCTACATAACTGTGATGTAAAAATAGATGTTTTATCTTCTAGAAGAAAAGTTAATTAACGTTTCATACAGTGAAAAAAAAATTTATTAATCAAAATAATAAAACTTATTAATTAGTATTTAATAAAAAAAATATAAAGATTTATTTCTCAAGACTCGGAATAAATGTTGAAATTCATTATTCTTTTAAAAATAAAGAGAGAAAAAAAGTTATTTTCTCGAACATTATTTTACTTGGAGAATACTGAGGCAAAGTGAATGTCTCTTTAAGTGAACATGACGAATCTTCTATAAAGTTGAGATTCGAACTCAATACCTTCCAATAATGAGAATGACGTCTTAACTACAACCAGCCTACGTTATAAACATGCTTACTATTCGATTTACTTTCGTGTAGTGATATTGTGCGTTTTTTGAATTCGAAGGTATCGAATTCACATCCTAGCCACTATCAGGAATCGATTGATAGATATTATGTTCTCAGCCCAATTCTTTCAGAACGGACGCTTGATAATTTCTCTTGTGATACATGAATATGGCTCCCAACGTTAAATATAATAGGTAAGAATAAGATGTGGATGTTAAAAGAACTTACAAAAGCCCTCATAAATTAAAACTGGAAATTACTCCTTTGTTGCATGAAATTTTTTAAAGAGGATTTTTTTTTTTTTTAATAATTTTATATACTGTAAATGTATATAATAAAGACCTTACTTCAAGTAGCATTTTTGAAATTAAATACCTTAAAGCAAAGAGCATTATCGAAGTAGTTAAGATTAAAAATAATTTAAAAACTTCATTTTGATCTAATAGCAAACTGTGAGAAAATCAATATTTAGCTTCATACCTCTCCATAATTTTCCATTTCAACTATTCCTATAACGAACAAAACAGTTCAAAATATGATAGGAATTCCGTCTATATATTAAATATCATGATCATAAACGCATTCTGTCAACAAAATACATACTGGAATACAGAAAATAGAGCTGATTTCCTTAAAGAATAAGATTATCGTAAAATAATTAATTATTTATGCATGTAAATGAATTAACTTGGATTACGTGTTGAAACGAATTAATATGTGTTTTCATCTCAACAACTTATTTATTCAGAAAATATAGAAATAATTTAAATAATAAAAATTATTTCTAACTATTAATAAAAAATTATTTCTAACTATTAATAAAAAATTATTT
>JAPDSC010022042.1:0-12854 GCA_026290005.1 Latrodectus geometricus | reverse complement strand
ACATGTGGCCAGATATCAATAATCTGTGCAACTATTTTCTTGAAAGTGAAGAATATTCATATAGTAGTTCTTATATTTTTATTGGATATTTTATATTATTATTGGAAAATCATATCTTTATACTTTGAAAAAACTTATCCGAAATATTTTGGCACAATTCGAAATTTGTGTAACACCTCTTCAATAATAAAACAAAAAGTGAAAATCTCTTTGCCAAAAGAAAGACAAATTGGCACTGTAATTCTTTAAGTACCTTTTTTTACTTGTTGTTGTTGTCGCGATCCAGCCAGGCTGGCAATATGGGGTGCGCTGCTCCACTTTTCCAACTGAACCATATTTGGTGTGGAGTCCGACTTCCTCAGTACACACATGCCATAGGTACCCGTTTATAGGATAGGCAACCATTCACACACACACAAAGAAAGGACAAAGACAAGAAAGAGAGAGAGAAAGTACATCCATGCCCGAGCCAGGATTCGAACCCAGGTCCCACCCATCTGTAGTCAGGTACGCTAACCACCTTTTTTTACTAAAATTGTTAATATTTTTATACTTTTGGGATGGCATGCGTTCTATTAGCATTTGTTCTTTTTACTTCCATTCATTATATTTTTTCAATACATTCTGATATTGATGCATGTTTTACAGCTTAAAATGTTCTTCTCAATTTAAAATTTAACCAAATTCCTCATTCAATAAAATATTTCATGTAATCATGAAAATAATCAAGCATTATAATTTAAATTTTTTTAACTTGAACATCGGTGCTCATTGTTACGTTTTTGAATAGTGATTTCTTAGAAAATATCATTATTTGCAACAGCTAGAAAAATAAGAAATTGTAATTTTATGGGGAAGATATCTTTCCTCAGTAATATTTTCCATTGTTTGAAAAGAGAATATAAATTCTTTTGATTGATAAATCTTGAAAATATTTAATTATCCCAACCACAATATTTGTCTAAATTCTAAAAAGCTTTCAGAAATTAATACATACTTTTGTACTTGTAATTTTAAAGTCTACATGCAAAAAATTAACCATAACGAAATTAACATTCCTAATTGACTTTCTATTTTCAATTGTCTTGTTGTAGATCTCAATAAAAACTTTTTGTCAAAAATATCATGAACATAAAAAAAATGTTAAATTTTACATTTTAAAGTTAGACAACATAAATTAATCAATTCAAAGTAATATAAATGAGATAACTATTGCTTATTATTGTATTTTGAACGTAATATATTATGTTATGTCATCATTTAAGTTGGTATTTGTCCTTCCTGTATAAGTTATTTTATAGACTACTCAATTTATACAGAATATTATTCAGTTCTGAAGTTAAAATTAATGTTTTACTTTGAATATGAGATAAATTTTTTGAAAAATATTTGGTTTATAAATTTCCTCTTTTAATTTCATTACAATTAATATAAAATGACATACATTCAGTTAATATATATTATTTTATTCAATAATATATATCGTTTACTATTTATTAAATAAAAGTTAATGTATAATATAATTTACTTACAATATGTTAAAAATTAAATTGGTTTTATTTTGAGTTTTGGTTTTATTATTCATTTAGTAGCATGTGTTTTCATTCTTTGTATAAAAACACATGCTACTAAAAGACAGAATTCTTAAAATTCAGGAAATATTAAGATAATTTTGATTCAATCATGAAATTCACTTATTTATTATTAAATACTATTGATTATTAATTAACTTTGAAGTCCTTATTTTAAAATATATGGTAATAAAAATAAAATATTCGTTGCAATAACTTCTTGGGTAATCTACGTGATAAATGCAGATTGGACATAAGTATAAAATTAAATATATTTTTTATTTGATATATATTACTTTTATATTCTTTAAAAAGATTTTGATAAAAATTGTTTGATAGATACTTACAAATCAAACACATTAGATCAAAGCTATTTTAAATTTTGATAATTTCATTAAATTGGAACAAAATGGATTTTCCTGAAACATGTCTTTATTATATGTAACAAATTTATTTATATAAAGTTCTAGAAATTTTAATAAAAAAAATGTTATTAACATTTTATGAGACAAAAATAAGAATAAAAATAACGAAAATTCTAATTACTTGGTTAGGATATTAGATATTCAGTTAAATTTGTGTTTAATGTAGTAAATTAGATTTAAACATTTTTTACTTTAATTTTTCATTTTACTTTTCTTTATGAAATGTTATTTATTATTATTCCAAAACAATAAACAAGAACATGAATTTCAAACCAAATTTTGTTTTAATTTGTTTTAGATTCATGAATCTTGTATACTGTATGCAAATAATTTACTTATGTATATGCCAATAATTTACTTTTTAACTTATAAAAATAGGTAAGTCCCAAAAGTATATTAATTGCATACAAATAAAAGTAAAATCCTAGGTTTGCAAACATGAATGTTTAAGAATCTAAAAATGTAATACATAATAGAATGATAAATATGTGAAATAACTCAAGCACATTTAAATTATGTAATACATAATCAGCATAAATGTACTTAGAAAAGGTTTCCTAAAATAAAATGATACCTGAAAATATAATTTCTTATTTCAAATGTTCATTTCTCGTGCTTAATAAAATTAAATAAAATTAATAAAAAGTCTAAAATTTAGACTATATTTCGTAAAGTTCTAAAATATTTCAATAAGCTTATACGTGATAACATTTTTTACAATAAAAATAACTTAAACACATTTAAATTATTTTTACAGTAAAATGCTATTTACAATGATAATCTCATTTATTTAAAAAAGTAAAATATATTAAATCAAAAAATTTAATGTTAAAATTAATGAAAATTAAAAATTAACTAAATTATTATCTTTTTCTTTAATATTGAGATAAACATTAAATTTAATTAAAGAATTATAGCTTACAAAAAATATATTTGGTAATCCAGATTGCTTTTTATGAATCAAATTTTAAAACCTTAAATTGATGTAATCAGAAAAATTAAGTTCACATAAAAATAAATTTATATTACTTTAATTAAAGCCTGAAAATTTAAAAAACATTTTAAAGAAAGAGCTATTTTTAGATACTAATGAGACCTACATCAGTTGATTTTTATAAAGTTATTAAACTTTTGTGCAATTACGTAGCTTCAAAAATAAATTGGTCTCAAGAATATTCCGCACAACTATTCTTAACGCAAATAATTTTCTAGCTACCAAAATTGTTTTTTAATCCTAGGTAAGCCATTGAATATATTTAACATTTTGTGCTTTTTTAGAAGCAAATAATAAGCTTGTTTGTATCTTACGAAAAAAGAGAGTATTTGAAAAATAAACTAGTAAATAAATATTCTTTAAAATAGTTATAAATAAATTAGTTTCAATCTAGAATCTGATATGTTGATGGCATTTTTTTAATTTAAACTATTTTATGTCCATGAAAAGAAACTACCTTTTTCTTCTAAAAAGTAGAAAAAATCTCATTAGTTATTTTATTAATAAAACACAATGGTTATAACACATTTATAAACAAGATCAAATATGAAATCTTACAATCAAAATGACAATAATTTAGCTAAACAATTGTAAACAACATAATTTATTTGTTTTTATCATAAAATTATAATTATTATTATGAATCAAAGAAATAACATTTTTCTTAGATTTGTCTGCAAGAGAAAAAAAATAGAATATTAAAATTTATTGATGCTTAAATTATGCACTATTGTGTAATTATATTTTTGATTATTGATTATAAATTTATAATAAATTTTAAGATTACTTTTTTTAAAATGTACTGGAAAAACATTTAAAAAATCTAACTTTTAAAAAAAGAGTATATGAATTAAATATTTATGTAAATAAAATTTAAATTTCTTTATATTTAATGATTCATTATATTTTTTTATCTTATTGTAAAGTGCAACTTAATTTCAAACTTAAATTATTGTCAATATACTAAAAATATGTTTTCATTGCAAGCTGTACTGTAGTAAACAAAGATATAAAAAAGTTTATGAATAATCAGAAATATTCATTTAATTTATAAATATATTACAAACTTTTATTGTTATTATTATAAAATAAGCAATAATAGCACTAATCGTAATGTCCTTTTACTAATATGTTTATAGTATTTCATTAGTAAAATTTTCAAAATATTTTCTCAAATAGAGAAAATATTTTGAAAATTTTATTGCATAGACATTTTATTGTCTATGCAATAGTCTTTACATTGCATAGAATTTTGCATAGAAATTTTAAAAATTAAGAAATAGTACACATTTCTTTTTATGTACAATTATATTTTCTAAATATAACCGTATTTATATATACAATATAATTTGTTAGATATTTTTTGAAATTTTTTACAAAGAAAAAAACAGAATGATTGCTGAAGCATAAAATTTTTGTGCATGTTCATATTAAACCCACATATTTGTATACAGCTAATCAATTAAAATATTTTTTTAAAATTCTTGAATTTATATTTTATATATTTTTTTACACAGTTAATTTTTATTTGAAGATCAATGGTAATTATCTTCATATATAAAAATCATTGAAATTTAATTTAAAGACACTAAAGGATTGTTTTGTTCATATGATTGTATCCTGCTTATAGAACTTAAGAATCAATTTAAAATATTCGTTAAGTAACTTAGATGAAATCTTTTATGTGTTAGACCTTAGATTTTATATATATAATATTTTATTATGGTGGATTTAAAAAATGGTAGATGTAATGGTTATTATTGTGGATTTTATGCATTTTTTATATTTTGTGAAATGATTTATGCAAATAAAGTCATTAATATATTATAAAGAAAATTAAAAATATTTTTAAAAGATATATCGTTTCTCTTGGCTATGTAAAAAAAAAAAAATATAAAATTTGGCAAAATAATGCCGTTTATTTGTAGAGATTTTAAACTTTTATTTAAAAAAAAACCTAAAAAATGTGATATTTTATTTTACTTTTCATGTAATTGTGTTTATTTATCTGATTTCACTGCATACTTATGATAAACAAAATTTTATGCCTAATTTACATTTATTTCAGAACTTTTTTTCACGTTTTTTACTGTAGTATTATCTTGCTGACCAAAGATGTCTTCATAAGAATTGCTTCCATTTCCATCTATTAGAGTTTCCTGGCTCTTACAGCTAAACAAAACACTCTTTGGTATTTTAGACGTGCAGTTCCCGTTTTTTACTCTGTTTCTACTTTGTTTATTTTCGTTTTTTTCCTTAACCGACCACCCTTCGCTCTTATCTCTGTTCACCGAAGACGTTGATCTTAATATTCCAAACACGGTTGGACAATGGAGATATTCCATTCGAGACACGTCGAACGCTTCTCTCAAGAAAAAAGCATAATTTCGGGAACCGTTCCTATTTTTTTTCTTTTTTTTTTTTATCTATCATCTCATCTGCTGTCTGTTGGATGCGGTTTTATTCCACTTTTTTTCCTTATTTTTCACATTTGTTTTTGGACCCAGGAATACAAAGTTTTTTTTCCATCTTAAGATGGCTAAGACCCTCTGCATCAATAAGACATGGACGTGTTGATTTATTGGCGTGGATCGTGTGGTGGAACTGGATTAGATTTCTATTTTTTTTTTTTTTTTTTTTTTTTGGTTTAGTCTCCATTTCTGAAATATGGCTCTGTGTATTTTTTCTTATTTAGAAAAGTGACACGTAAGTAACAGATTTCAACATTACCGCTTCAAACATCAACTCTTCTTAAGACCCTCCTTAGGTTTTATAGCAAAGTGGAATACTTTATTTATGAAGTATATCAGTGAAACAGAATTTAGAATTAATACTATTTGAAGTGTCACTATTATAGATAATGAAATCATAGAATAAAAACGAAAACAAAAATACTGCAACACGTACTATAATGATAAGCATTTATTTACAGAAAACAAAGAACTTTGATAAAGTCATATTGTAACAAAGAATTCATAAAGGTTTTCTTCATGTGTTAATTTTATTTTCAGAAAACTCTACAAGTAAAGGATTAATCTAAGAAATGTTTTCCTTAAAAAAGTTAAAAGAAATATTTTATAATTTTTTAAATTTATAAAAATATAAAAGTTTTGTTGTATAAATAATGCAAAAATAATTTCAGATAATAAATCTGAGAAATGGTGATAAGCATAAGAGGCTTACAAAATAGGTATAACTATTACATACAATACCTTTATGCTTATCATTCTCACTGATACATTATGTGAAATTAAAAATTTAGTTTTTTTTCCAAATCTTTATTTTATATAGTTAACCAAATTTATAATTACATTGGATTGAATCTATTTTTATACACTATTAAATGATACGTTCAGTTATTTATGCAATGATGTGTTTAAAATAATTTTTGTCTATAAAATGTTTAAAATCTGTTGTCATGCATTGTAATTTTCCTATGATATATATGCAGCATTTACATTATTAACCTTAACAATAAATGAACAATAATTATCAGTTTACGTTACATGGAAACTACGAGCATTGGAATTAAAACAACTATAAAAAATGTTATATCACTTTCACATAAACTATCACACTTTCATATAAATAGATTTCTATAACTTGATTTGAGGTTGCATTTTGAATTTTATTTATGTATTCCAATGAAACAAACATTGTTTTTTAATATTTTCAATATATTACAAATTGTGTGAAAAATCTAAAATTAATTTGTCTCTAATGTAGCATTTAGTAACTTAAGTGTTAAAACAAGAGCCACTTTTAAAAAATATGAAGTTGGACATAATATATACCGTATTCTGTGCAAAGCAATTGTTCAAGCAAATTTTGAAGCTGTTCATTTGTAATAAAATTCTTTGGGGAAAAAATGGTAACTAATTTTAGTACAAATATCTATAGTGATTTAGAAACTATTCACAAAAAATAAAGTTTTTCTCATTTTCGAAATATTCACATTTAAATATATCTCATGGTGATACAGTTTAAAAAGATTTCCTTTTTCTACTAAAATATGATCTGAAAATGAATAATATATAAAAGAAAGACGCTAATAAAATGGATTTTGCCGGAGTTTATTGGGCATAGTAATGATTTTATTGTTCATTTTGTTAGCGATCAAGTGTAGCATTTCGCAGTTGAGCAAACATAGAGCCTCGTATGTGTCCGTTCTCACGACAGCGTTTTTCACATTTTATCTAATAAGTGAACAATAATCTTACCAAAATACTCTATTACTTTAGTTAAAATTTCTTGTAACAGAGAACAGGATATGCCTTATTTTCTTGGGTAGGTTGTTGTGCCCGACTCAGAAAAGGGATAAAAGAAAAAGAGACTTCAATGCTTTTTATCACCGAGTGCCCCACCATTATCAAAAGTTTTTTATTGTGAATGTGAGACATATATATGTTTTTGAAACGATAATATTATGTGTCCAAGTTTCAATGTTATATCTTACCACAATATTAATGGTGGTATAGTAAGACTATCTTTTTTGCTTTTGTAGGAAAACTAATTTGTTAAACTATCAAGGAAATAAAAATTTATTACGAATAAACCTTAACATTCTGTTCAAACGTAAAAGGTTTTTTTAATAATACGGTTAACTTCCCATGTTCTATTTTGAATTGGTAATCCGATAATGATAAACCAGTTTGCATAGGTTCGGGTGAAATAATTGCGAAAAAAATTACAGATGCCAATTTTAATTTATTTTTTTAAGAGCATCACAACACAAAACAAGCATTGGATTGGCGTCTCTTACATACATATCTAATGAAGCTGGCTAAAGTAGCCCAAACAATAAACTTTTTGTAAATGTTGAGACTGACATCTCCACTATTGAATCCCTTATATAAGATGGCTTAAGATTATTAGATTATTCCGAGACTGACGTCTCCAAATCATAACGATCCTAATGGCTTAGGACACCAAAAACAGAAGTTCCAAGTTACAGAAACATATACACTCTATTCCATACATGCCGCCAGCCCTCCTCTGCGTAATAATTCCGCCAACCTTTTCTTAGAGTCTCGAAGAGGAGTGGAGGAAGGTGCGGCCGGATGTTGTCTCAAAGTGCTTTCGATTCTCACAAATACTTTAGTAACATAAAGTTTTTAATGTAAACGATTTTTAAGAATTTATATTTTGATGCTGATAAAGTAAAAACACGCGTTTCCTTGAATGTAATAAACTATGACACTGAATAATTTTTACACTAATTACTTATAAATATATACATTTCAAATACTAAAATATAGTAAACAAGTAAATATATGTTTTTAATGTTTTTATGATTCATATAATTTGCTTTATTAAATGATTATTTAATAATCTTTTAAATTTTTCTAAACTTCTTTTTCTATAGGCATGACACGATTATGTTGTAAAACGAAGAAAAAAATTACATTAAATCATTTTTAAGATTTATGGAATTTGCAATAGATTTTCTTTTTCTAAGCAAACACACATTTTGATACAATAAACGAAATAATTAATTGATTCTAGGATAACAGAATGAACTGTAATTAATATTTTTTTAAAATTTTATTCACGTCATATGTCCACTAAATTTAAAGCAGGATAATATTTATTTCAGCACATAGTTTCAAAAAACTAAAACAGTCATATTGTAAATGACACTTATATTCAGTTTTATGTTTGATGTTCAGAAACGTTTTGTAAATCATTTAGACTTGAAAATATCTTTTACTGTATGATTATAGTTTTACAAAGGACAATGTAAATTAATATTTTGTAAACGCATATAAAAACAAGTACATTACCTACCTTTATCAAATATTTTCAGGAATCTGTAAGACTATCAAGTATCATATCACATAACTTACCCCATAATTTCTGATATTAATCAAAATTCTTAGCCGATTTGATTTAAACATTAATCGCACTTGAACTTTGATTACCATTTCGCCTGGGAAATCAATTGATGAAATATTCTCTAACTCTGGGAAATGGGAGTATTCCAAAGACTACAAATTACAGCAGTTGGTACAGAGAGCAGTATAATGAAGACACCTGGGGACATGAAAATCGCTTTTAAATTAAGCATGTATCGCAATTGGAGTGAGAATGCTCTGAGGAACCTCTCATAGAGGTTATTGCTTCCGGCAAAGCTAGCACTAGAATACAGACTTTCGATTCTGTGGTGACACAATCCTTAAAGAATACTATCATTCCTATTTCCCCTTCCATAATTGAAGGAACATTTTCCTAGTAAATGCTCGATTTTGGTTGGAATTTCCAACTATTTATGAGATTCTGTTAATGATTATTCTAAGAATTTCGAATTATTCTATTTGAAATTTATTTAAGTATATATTTGATTTTGATTTTGATTTTTGATTTCTGTTACTTGATTTTGATTTTTGGTATTTGATTTCTCCCCGAATATTCAGATTTTTAAATAGATACACAAGATTCTAGTATTTAAGTTTCTTCATAAATTTTTTAAATTTTTTTTCATCAAAATAAACAAATTCTCGAAAGGTTACACCATATTTTTTTAACTATTTATTAATAGTAAATTCAGAATTTTAACAGAATGAATTTTAAAACAACTTAAAGATTACAATTACAGAATAATAGTATCTAAATGCAATTAATTAAACATGGATACAAGCAGGGCCGGCGCTAGCAGCTTCGCCGCCCCGGGCAACGAGGTAAAATGCCGCCCCTTTATAACAAAAATTAAAAGAGATAACCTAAACCCTTTCCACAATTAATGGTAAAATAAAAGGAGTAAAAAAATTGCAATCATCAGCAATGTTGAAGTTTTGATTAGCAAAAAAGTACTAATTTATTTATTTATGTTTTTGGCACTAAATTAAAATTACTGTTGCTTAGAAAAAAAGGAAAGAGTCATTTCTGGTGCATGATTATAAAATACAGAACAGATATTTAAAAAAAAGTAAAACAAATTATAAAACCACTAAATATTAAAACTTTATTACATATTAAAAATACATTTAATCCGAGAGTTGAAATTAAAAGTGTTTTTTTCTCACTTTTAATTCTGAAAAGTGTTTTATAATTTCTTTAACATTAATTTTTTCAGCCAGGTCATGTTCGACGGCTATTGTTGTTTAGCCTTTTAGTCGATCCTCGGCAGTTGTGGAGCGTAAAAATTTTTTTAATTAATTTTAATTTGGAGAAACTCCTTTCTCCACTTGCCACATTTATTAAGAGAGTCAGCAATATTCTTAAAACTATACCAAGATTGGGAGCAAAATCCAGGTTCGATATGAATTTTAAAATCTCAACTGGACTTTCTTTTTTGTTTAGCAAAGCCAAAACAGCTACTCGTCTGCCAAGTCAAGCGCGTTTATATCAGATGAATCCCCATCAGACAACACTGTTTCTAAATCTTTATATCTTTTATGTGTCGTTTTGAGGAATATCTTTTAAATCAGAAATATTGTATAAAAATTGGAAATAGTTGCTGTGGGTACTGATCAAATCAAACCTGGATTCGAGTGCATTGATGGCTTTATCTAATGTAAATAAATAAAATTCTGCCATATATTTCAAAGCAGGATCTTCTATTGGATCATCTTTTGCCTCATAGTTGAAATTAAAATTCCTTCTTCGAACTCTATGACGTGGCTGGGTGAGCTCAAAATTAGCTGGTATGTCAATTTCGTCTGCGAGTTCTCGAGCATCGCAAAGCATTTCATTAAAGGCTCTGTCCGATCTAAGATCCTTGAAAAAATCTTTACAATTTTTCAAGAGCTCCATAGCAGATGGTAAATCATAGTCTTTTGTCTGCAAGAGCTTACTTATAGGATTGATACAATTTAAGATTTTGTACCAAATTACAATGCAGCATAAAAATTTAAATTGTTTAACACAACTTAATAGTCCAGAAGCCTCAACTCTTATAGAGTTGTCAACCTCCGAGTTATTACAAACAGCAAGTAAATCATCGTCTATCCCTCCTAATTGATACCTTAGTGGTTTTAATGCATCTATTCGGCTTTCCCAACGAGTATCACTTAGAGGTTTCTAAGTAAATCCGGAAACATATTTTAACAATATTGTCCATCGAAAAGTTGATGAGGAAAAAGACAGATATATTTTTTGGACTATATTAAAAAAAATGGTGACTTCGAAGGATGCTTTTGCCACGTCATTAACTACCAAGTTTAATGAGTGGCTGCTACATGGAAGGTAAAATGATCTTGGATTTAACGCTTTTATTCTAGATTGTACTCCCGATTTACTGCCTCTCATGTTGGCCCCATTATCGTAAGCCTGTTCCCTCATATCCTGCAAATTCAATCCCAATGTTTCAAGTCTTTTTAGTATTAGAGCTGAAAGTTCATATCTAGTCGATCTTTCAACCGGAAGAAAGCCTAAAAAGCTTTCATTAATTTTAATGGAAACCTCCTTGGGATTGGACTTGTCAATGGATACATACCTTACTAAAACTGTCATTTGCTCGATCTTGCTGATATCAGGAGTGCAATCTAGAATTATTGAATAATATTTAGCTTTTTTAATATCAGTAATAATATGAGATGTTATATTTTCAGCTAAAAGAATAATCAATTCATTTTGAATTTCTTTTCCGAGATAGTGCACTTTAGCTTCTTTTCTAAGCACTCTTCGGATATGCTCTTCCATTACTGGATCAAACTGAGCAAGTAATTTAATAATTTGTAAAAAATTGCCGTTACCGAAATCGTAAAGTTTGTCACTTGTACCTCGGAGGGCTAAACAATTTTGAGCAAGCATTTCTATTGTTGAAACAATTTGTAGAAGCACCTCGCCCCAATAATTTATTTCTGCAGTAATAAGTCTTTGTGAATGACTGTCAATCGTTTTAGAGTACTGTATTCTTTGACTTAATTCAATCCAAGACTTTTGACTTTCGATATGTTTTTAGCGGTTTCATGTTGATTTAAAGTCTTAGCGAGGTGCTTCCAATCTTTAAAACCTCCAATAGAAAGGGAACTTAACATATTTGAAACTTTTTCCAAGACTTTTGACTTTTGATATGTTTTTTAGTGGTTTCATGTTGATTTAAAGTCTTAGCGAGGTGCTTCCAATCTTTAAAATCTCCAATAGAAAGGGAACTTAAAGTAGAACAAAAAGAAACAAATTTTTGCTGTATGTTTAAAAAAACACCCTGTATATATACAGGGTGTTAGGGGTTTGATTCCAAATATCTTAATGCATAAAAATATGATTCATTTTATACAAAAAAGTTTAGTATATCATGGGTCAAAACTCAATTATTTTAGAAAGAGAAAATGTTTAAAAGTTTGAGAAATTTAATTTTAGGGCCAATTTGCCGCCCTCTAAGGTTGTTGCCCCGGGCAGGGGCCCGGCTTGCCCACCCCTAGCGCCGGCCCTGATACAAGTATTTGAGTACTCATCATTAATTTGAATAGGTATAATTAATGAGTTCTTTATGGAATAAATTATTCACTGTCTGTACCATCGTAGTTTCGAGATCATGGGTCTTTATTATTTAAAAATAGGGACCAAACAGAAGATCTTAAGACTCGCACCCCCAGAGGTTTCAGACACATATATATAGTGAATAAAAACCCCCCTCTCTGGCAAACTCAGAGGTACTATTTGATTTGGAGGATATTGGGACTCTCATTTATTTTACGTTCTAGCCACCAATAACGAACAGAACGATCCTAAAGAATATCAAGAAAGTTTTTCTTTCAATTGAATTTATTATGGTCATTGTTGTATTTCATGAAATTATATCGAATTTACCATTCTTTTTAAATTTTACTCAGCAATGTAAGCTTTTTACAATTTCTGTTGTAAAAAATATAGACTATAAAATAAATATTAAATATCAAAGTATAACTTGAAAAAAAATGTTCT
>JAPDSC010022041.1:5216-17841 GCA_026290005.1 Latrodectus geometricus | reverse complement strand
AACTTGGAAAAGAGCGAGTCGAAACTAAAGTTGAAAAAATAATTCGTCGTTTCGCGAATTAGGTTATAGCTATTCATACTGAAATTATAAGAGAAAAAGAATAAATTTTTAACCGGATACCAACTTGACTACAGCAAGTATTCCGCCCAGCCCTAGAGGTAAGCCAATGCCGGCCACTGCCCTTTACAAGATAAAAATCTCATTTAAAAACAATGGGAAATAGATATGCTTAAGTTTAGCAGTATAAGGCAAAATCTAGAGTTTTGAATTCAGAAGTTTGTTTCGGGTGTTCAAAAAAAGTTTACAAATCGGAGCCTGACTTTCTAGTTTCAGCGAACATTCCAAATGTTTTATAGAAGCATCTTCCAAGATGACGACCGGTCGAGTGAATGAACCGTAAAATTCAAGCTATTATTTGACTAGTACCTTGTCAGTTTACCCCAGCAAAAATTTGTCAGAGCAGATAGAAGGAAAGACTAAATCAAATAACTTCCGGTAATCGGAAACTACCAGGGTGTGATACGAGACAGGAGGGTTGTTATCTCATCAATACGTACTGATAATTTTCAGAAGTTTCTTACTTCATGCCACTTTCTTCGACAAGGATTACTCCAGAATAAAATAATTAGAGTATTAAAAAGGATTCTATGTTATAGCATAATGATTAACATCTATTAAATAATTTCAGCTAAATGAGCGAAAGATGCATTTTAAATTAATCGGTTGGCTTTGTTATAAAAATTGATCAAAAGTAAATATACTGAAAGAATATGTGAAAGACTAGTTACCGATTATCAGTGTGTTAGATAAAAGCAAGTCACAAGGGAAGAATCACAGATGTGTGTGAAAATGATAAACATCGTGAGCATATAATAATTTTTTCTTAAATAGAAAAGACTCTTAATCATTACATCTACACTGCTATATAAATATTACACCGAACATTACATTCAAAGATATTTTGTAGCAAGTTGTGTGTGTTTCAAGTCAACATCTGTTAGACCTTTAAAAGCATTATTTTGTAGATGTAACAAAAATAAAAATTTAAATGAAAAAAATTTAAAAATGCTCGATACATATTTGCAGAAATTTACTATAAAATAATAAGGTATCAAATATTCCAATCAATGCTGGGCATTTATTTTTTAAAGTTAGGTACAAGAGCTTATAAATAAAAGAGTATTAAAAACTAATGTAAATTACTGTGATCATTATGAAAGATAAGTACTAAATTTCCGAATTAATAGGTTTATCTTGAAATCTAGACCAAAATAGCTTACGTTCACCAAAATTTACGAATAATTGTGTATCTCCTAAGTAACCAAAATATACTAGCTTCCATAATAACTTTATTCACACGATTCATCGCAAGTTAACAAAATGAGCGAATTACTTTATTAGTACAATTTTCAATAAAAAAGAGTATTTTATGTATGCAATAAAAATTATTCTAATAACCAGAGTAATCTAAACTAACGCGTAAATTAAACATGGCGAAATTCGATAAGTCTGTTTTTTAATACCCTAAGCTAGAATAAAAGAGTTCACACATCCTGATTATTAATACATAATTCAAGTTTCATTTAGGGAAAACTTTATTATATATTGGTTAAACATAAAAAATATGTGTATATATACTCAGTGAATTGCATAATAACCCTCAGTATCGTTGAACAATTGAAAAATACAATTTTTAAAAGTTTCAAAATATTAAGAAAATTCGAATGTGTTCATTAGGGAACTCAAAGCATGGAAAAGTATTATCTGAGCTCGGAATACGGAAAATTAAGTTTTAAGGCTTTGAATTGAAACATGGAATTAGCAAAAAACATTTTGGGAAGTAATATATTAAAGAGTGATGACAAATATTTTCTAGTTCGCAACAAAATAGAATTTCTGTAGTCTTAAAATAAAACGGCCGACTGTTGAAATTGTCGAAGTCTTGATTGAAGTAAAAATTAAATGTTGCTCTTTGGAAACTAAAAAGAAAATCAATACAGAAATGAAAGGCTGCCGAGGTGATTGAAAAATATGTAATTTTCTCACATTTAGCATTACGCTGGGAACTCTTGAAATAAAACTTAACAGTTTTATTTCAACGTTAATGTAAAACACGATGAGAATGATACAGCACAAGCAGTTAAGTGTTATTGTTAATTGGCTGGAGGACTTAATATAATTATTATATAGAGAAACTTATCAGAAAATATTATAACCCGAAATGAAGCTAAAAATTTGTAGCTATAATTAATAATTCTATCTAACTTTAATTCATTTCTGGCATGAAATCTTGAGAAGAACTAATTGTGTACAGCTCAGATTACAATATCTTAAACAGAATTTTAAAGAAGCTTTTCAGAATCATTACAGACAAAAAAATTCGAAACCAGTTATGTTAGGAGTAGCGAAAAATACACAATTCATACGAGTAAGAGATTAATTTCAAATTTGAATTTTTACTTGGTGTGTAAAATTTATTTAATAATGGTAATTTTGATAATGAACTTTGAATAAATTGTAAAAGTTTGGGTGAATTTTATGACACGAATTTCAGTGGACACAGGACTCTATGCAGTGATTTGTGACTACAAATTATTACTCTGCAGTAGAAAAATTAAATTCAATTTATTTACTCCGTTGGAATTTCTAACCTTCCTAATTTCATACATCAAGATGTTTTCCTGAAATATGAGAATCTACATCAATTGCAAGCAGTTCGTTCAACAAATTAAAATTAAGTCACGTATTTACGATCAACCACTTAGTCATAAACAGTCTAAACGATTTAACATTTTTAAGTACAGGAAAAGAAAAATTTGAACTGATCAACTTTGATAAAGTAATTGATCAATACTTTTCTGCAAAGGCAAGAGAAATGTATATAGTGAAATAACTGTATTAAATTATGATTGTAACTAATTACATATAATTATAGCTATAATATATATTGAATTATTTAATGTTTAAAATTTTTTAAAAGCAATTGTATTAGAAGTTAATATTTTTTTTAACTAATTCTGAATCATTTAATTACTAGCTAGAACAGAATTTTGTTTCAAGTTTAAAGCTCTGCCTGAGACTTTAATATATAACTGAAAATTAGCACACTAGTAATATACTAGTTTTTAATAGTTTATGTATAAAAAAAAGATCAAAATTGCCTCTTAAGCATATAAAATTTACAAATATTTACTATTTATAACAACTTACCAAATTACTGTTCCTCTTATTTTTCTCAGGGACTCTCTTTGATTCAGATTTCTCTGTTGGACACTCTGCTAGAGGCGCTAACATCCTTTTATTCCTTATATTGTTTCTGGTTTCATAATCAAATTTTCTATGTGGAATATCTTTAGTACGTTCCTCTTCAGCGGTTTTGCCATTAGAAATAGTGGTTATCTTCATATTGCAATTCTTGTTATCTTTTTGAGCCTCAATAAAATTGTACCTGTTCTCCTGCTCTACAGAGTTTTTTCCATTGATGTTTAAAATATTTTTATCAGAATCCCTATCAGATTTTATTGCATCTGCATAAGATTTCATTCTATCTGCATTATTTCTGTTACTTTTTTCCCGAGATAAAATATCACAGCTTCTTTCATTGCTATTCTTTTGTTCATTTTTTGAACAACATGTATCTGATAAGTTTCCATTTATGCGTCGATCAGCAAACTGGTTCTTGCTGTTTTTTTCTTTTGTCGCACTCGCATAAGAAGCAGTTCTTAAGCAGGTTTCTCCTGTACATTCAACATTCGCAATATTACCAGAGTCAGGTGTATTAATTTTTTCAGCATTTGATTCACTGCATTCTGTCTGAGAACTTGCATCTTCTGTGTGAGTAATGGACACTTGTGACTTGTCACGATATTCATGATTGTTGTCCCCATTACTAATATCAGTATGTTCTCCTGAAGTTTCTTTCAATTGCATTTTTTATTTAACTGTAAAGTGATGACAAAGTGAAAAATCTAGGTAAAACAACTCTGGAATCTTCTAGCGAATGTAATAAAACCTGTCACCTGAAAAAAATTAAGTTAATCATAAAATTAGGCCAATCAGAAAAACTTCTATACATTCTTTAAATCCTATAAATTGAAAAATATTAATTTAAGATTTCACTTTACATTTTTCCATCAACTGTTAAATTTCTGTAAATACACCCTCCATAAAAAAAGAAATTTTTATAAATATAAATAAAATGCAATTAATTACAATTTTTTAAATAAATTTTATAGTTAAACAAAACAATATATGGAATAAGTATTATAAATAAAATTGTTTTTTTTTTCTATTTTCTTTGTGAACATTATTTTATTTTATAGTTTTCATATACCAAGTTTCTTTGTAACATATTTTCTCTTTAATCTTTTGACATTATTCAACATTATTAAACAGAGCAGTTTTAGAACACCTCGTGGTAGGACAGTGTTTTTTGTAGTATGAGATCTTGGTTTCGATTCCTTCCACTATTGAACACTGATGAATATTGCTTCTCATTATTTTGCTCTTCGGTGTTTTTCACACGACTCTGCGTTAGTGGGGGTATGGGAGTTTTCCGAGTTCGCTCGCTTACTCGCATAATAACCTGTTTTGAAAAGGTCTCCTGAATAGTATAGTCCTGGGATTTACAGTACATTTGTTATATTGATTTAAAGATATTAATTAAAGTAGTTTATTAACTCGCTTTTGCTTAAATGCTAATAAATATTAGGTAATGTCAGAGATCATTTATATAGATGACAATGGAACCCCACAAGCTGAAGGAATAGAAATCTTGGTTAATTTGCTTATCCATTACATTTATTTGCCGCCTAACCTGTCTAATGGTAAGCGTGACTGACTGCGGTTAGGAAGACCCTGGGTTCGAATCCTGGTTCTGGCATGGACGTACTTTCTCACTCTCCTGTCTTCATCCTTTCCTTGTATGAATGGTTTTCTACGTTATAAAAGGGTAACTATTTCATGAGTGTACTGAAGAAGTCGGACTCCACACAAAATTATATTTCAGTTGGAAAAATGGAGCATCGCATCCCTTATTGCCTGCCTTGCTGGCAATCGAAAAAAAAAATTACTTTTGTTTGATGAATACAAAGACCATTTAGATTTGTAAAAAATATATTATACAACGTTGCAAGCAATCAGGCTTTTGGAGGGGAATCGAACCATGAACTATTGAGCCGCCTATTCGTAGAACTTGTAAATGAGTGATTAGAGCAATAATCACTCATTTACAAGCTCTACGAATTTTTATTGGGAATATGTATTATTATAAATTGGCTTGTCACACACACAAAAAATGTCTCTACCAATTAATCTTCAAGCTGGAAAACTATTTAAATATTCTTCACATTTTATTTATTTACTTTTATGAATAACATTTATCTGTGTGTAGCCAACATATTTCACAAATATGAAAAAGTAAATCGCTTTAGGAATTAAAAAATTCTAATGGGTGCATATTCTGTGGATGTTACACTGACAATATTACATTAAAAATATATTTTACATGAAGAATAGCCTTTCCTAATTTAATTATAATTTTAAATTTCCATTTTATAAATTAAATATGTATTGAAATATGTATCCATGTTTTTTTATTTTATGACAGGAGACGATGAAAAACTTTACATGATAAACATTATTTACCCTAATGTATTCTGTGATTTATTATCATCAGGCTCTTTTCAAGCTTGTTTTCAAGTTGCTCTTTATATATATTTATATATGATGAACACATCCTAAAAGTTTTCTAAACAATATGAGACAATAACATGCTATAGTAAACTAATAACTTAAAGAAAGATTAGAAAAGAAAAAATTTCAGTAATATTTATTGCTATTATTTCCTCAACAGCATATGATTACATATTTAGCTAATCAATAATAATTTTCAATGCTGGGAACAGGTAACTCAATTTCAAAAATATTTTTAAAATAAATTTTTTTTTATTAATATGATTCTTAGTTATAAAGTAAGAAAATATTTCAAATAAAAAAGTCATTAGATACTGTGTTTCACAACTTATTGTTTACAATAAAAATAATTCTTTTTTAAAAAAGTTTATGATGATATCTTGAGCGTTTAAACTAAATAAATTTTATATTCATTCTGAATTATATACATTTTATAATCATGTTTAAACGTTATTCTTTTTATTAAAGTAATTTGAAAATAATTTTGACCATAGACTGACATTTCAATTCAAATGTGTGTGTTATAAGATGTAAACTAACTTTTCAATGTAACATACTTCAATATTGACTGAGTTTAACAGTGTAGATTTGACATATTTCCTCAAATATTAGTCCTTAGAGCATAGCGGAAGCATTGGTCCATGTATGCTGTTAAGGTATGCAGCCTTTCGACCGTGGACCTCTTTTTTCATTATAAACACAGAACAAGACTTTAAGATGTCTAATTACAGAAGTAATTTATGACAAAAGGTGTGAGTACTCCCAAAGGAGATTTGCATGGTAGCGAATTACTTTATAATTAATTCGATACCATGCAATTCTCAAAAAAAGTCATAGCAAGGGAAATATACAGTTATCAAAATTGTGGGAAAAAATTATTATATATATATATATATATATATATATACAATGATTATAAAATGACAATTAGTATATAGAACATAGCAATGGAATTATAACAAATATCAAATGTACAAAAAAACTTAAATGAATAAAATATCTACAGATTAATGTATACAATATGTTGTACTTCTGTTTACAGAAGTTTTACAGGTAATTGGTGACAGCTCATCTCCAGAAGCGCCGATAGATGGCGCCAGTAGGGCTTGGGTAATATGTTTACTAGTATTCGTTGGTAAACACAAACGACGCCAACTACTGTAGAATCCGATGGATGGAGCCTCTAACGAATATTTAGTGTCCTTTTGTTTAGATTAAAAGTTTATTAGGTTCGTGGAGGTGGTTATTCATAATACAGTTCTTGGCCTGTGGATGTTGGAGATAAAGTAAAAGCAAGTTTTTTAATATAAATAGTTACGGTTAGCATGGCTAAGTTTCTGCTGATTAGGGTGTTTCTAAAGTTGTGTTCAGCTTTGATGATAAGTCTTAGGATTTTATTTTGCTGTTGCTCTAATACTTTCAGGTTTGTTACACATGCTCCTCCCCAGGACGGGGAGAGCATAGCTTAAGTGAAGTGAGAGTTAGGTGGTGAAAAGCATTGCTATCGTGTCCTAGTGGTTGCAGATTAGATACCTGCCTCAGTGGACCATCAACTTAAAAAGCGTATACACATAAAAAGTTCCGCAGATTTCAATTTACGTCTACTGGCGGGAAATAGAGATGAAGATATCAACACTGGTGTTAACCGCATACCCTGACTCTATTTCAAAATTAATAACAATTAACTGAATTTAGTGCGCTTAGTCATGTATACAACTGCAAACATATCGATGTAAATGTAATAATTAACTGTCAGTGATTCTTTGCATAAAATGTTTTGATAAAATATCTTATACCACAAAATTATCTTGTTTTTATATAATCATTGCATATATATCTTTTAACAAAAAAAAATTAAAAAATAAATATATTCAAATACAATAATCGTCTTTTCTGATAATTCCTTAGTCTCAGTTTTAAATAATTTGTGATAATAGTGTACTACAAACATGAAGAAATTAGTAAATCTATATTTATGAAATTATTAAACAACTTATTTATGAATGTGTGAATATTTTAAGAGATTACAAAAATATCGAATTTAATTGAACGTTATTTTATATCTTGACAAATGTTTACGAATTTTGATTAACAAATTATAAAATAACGTTATATTACTTTTGTAAGTGCGATATTTATGTGTTATAAGCATTTAAATAAAATTAAAATAGTTTATCACACACAGGAAATGAGTAATGTATGAATCTGTTCTTTAAACTATATTCTTCAGATTAACTCCAATTTTATTGGTTGTTAATACTTTAGTGCATTACTCTGAGTAATATATACCTACCTATAATTGTTCTAAATAATCAGCCTCATGTATTTATATTCATGCAATAAGTTTGAAGATTTTCCAAAGCTTATCCATTTGTTTTAAATTTTCTTTTTCATGACTGAAATTTTCAGATGCAGTGTTTACCATTATTTCTTGGGCCACCCCTTCTGTTTCTGAAAACATTCCTC
The DNA here is from genome assembly GCA_026290005.1 of Latrodectus geometricus. Taxonomy (NCBI): domain Eukaryota; kingdom Metazoa; phylum Arthropoda; class Arachnida; order Araneae; family Theridiidae; genus Latrodectus; species Latrodectus geometricus. Next base: position 9,681 of record JAPDSC010022041.1, on the reverse strand, counting down.
AAATTCTTGTCCTTAAAATCATTTTTCATGCACGCCAAAGATTTCTTCTAAGTTCCAAAATATATCTTATTCCTCTTCAGAAATCTATCAACTTATTTAAAGGTATGTCAAGCGGCCTATCTTGAAAATGTATTCCTATTCTCAAAAATTAATTTATTTACTTGATATAATTGCTAATTTCTAACAATACAAATTAATTAAGATTGTGTTGTATTTAGAATATAAAAGTGCATGTTTGTCATTAACTGATCAGAAGAAAACATTGTTGTTTTTCAAATATGTATGTCAAATGTGAAAGAATCAGAAAGAATAAAAATTAGAGATGGCAATTCTAAGAATGTAATCATATATTGTCAGAATAAATCAAAAAAATTTATTGACTCAAAAAATACTTATCTTCCTACATAGTTCAAAATAAATGTAACGATTTTAAAATAATTTATAAGGAAAAAGAAATCATTGATTAAAACTTTGCATCAAACATTATTAGAAAAATAATTTCAGTATTCAAAAACTGGTATTAAAAATAGTTCACATGAAAAATCTAAGTAAAAACATTTTTTTCATGTTCAGTGAAAAAAAAATACCTAGAATAATGTTTTTAAAATTGTTTTAAGTGCTCGCAAAATAAGGAAATAAATCACCCATTGTAATGCCTCTCAGAAGTTATTTCCAAAACATCAATATTCAGCCACACATAAAAAAAATAGTTCAAACCTTAGACTCAATTTGTATCATGTTTTGATGAAGCATTTGAGAAACATTGAAAAGACATTTTATGAGGTTCACTTGTTCAAAGGCTCATTTGCAATGCTCAGAAGCTAAATTTAACAAGTTTAACTTGGTTTCACCAATTTTCCTGGAATAGAGATTGGTACTAGTGAGAACTCGTAAATAAATCCAGCAAAGGTGAGCCACTTGATTGCACATGCCACGTCCTGTCTGGAAGGATCTACATTTATATGTAATTCACTTTCCTTCTTCAAAAGCATATATATAAATATGAAATATATTTGCTATTTTATATGCAAAAGCTCAGTGTCAACTTGGACACTATATGAATTCTTAGCGAATTCGTGTCAATCATTGTATTCAAAGACGTTAAGACTGGTTGTGTTCTTGAAGGAATGATATAACGTACCAGGGATGAAGAATGGAGCATTTCTCTATTTTCATCGTATATCTGTTTTCAGGCTGTGCTTTCATAACCACAGAGTCAAGTGTTTTGACGCCTAATAGGTGAAAGAAATTTCTTTACCCGTTACAACCGCCTCACAACAGTACTATGAAAAACAGTATCTGGTCAGCATTTATGAATGGTGTTTGATCAGCGTTTCTTTTACACTCCCTTTTTAAGAAATAATAAAAAATCCTATTTTATGTTCTGAAATGTGTTGAAGGGAGACAGAAAGTGGATTCCCATTCAGCCGCGTAATGCAATGGGATAAAATGACTCGAAATGTTTAAAAACACAAATTTTTTATCCATTTTATGTTTGAAGCTTTTATTTTTTTATATAATATGCATTCAATGCATAATAGAAATTTATTTTGATCTACTGAAAATGTATATTTCAGAACATTGAATAACATAATTTTATACATTTTAAAATATATCCTGCTACAATAATAAATAAAAAAATATTTTCTTTGTTTTAGAGAATAAGGATTAACAATATTTTTTCTATTTTACAATAAATTTTAAAATAACAAAATTTAAAAAAAAAGCGTAATAACTGTCAGTAATTTCGAAAAGAAGCGTGCTTCCAATTTTGTAGTAAATAATTAGAAAGTTCAATAACTTTGTGTTGTAAAAATAACTGAATATCTCTAACTCGTTGAGCACAAGTTGAAAACAAATGTTCCTTGATTACGAATTAGACTCTCCTTTAATTTACACAGATATGCGTCAACATACAGACATACATTCTTAAGGACTCGAGCGAAAGTTATTTCACTTCATTTCTAATAGACAACTGAAATAACTGAACAAAATTTTAAAGAATTTATATTTTATAATATTTTTAGAGACCCTTTTTTATATATAAATTTTATGTATATTTCTCGAATACTTTTAGCCATATTTAAAACTGTTCTCGAAGAAACTGATTCTATTATGTCCAATTAGTTTTGTAAGGAGTTAATATAAATTGTTCTATAAATTAGTAATAATCCGTCTATATGAATCTGGTGTAAAACGATGTAATTTTCAAATTTAACTGATAATTATGAAGAATTAAGTCAGAATGACAAAGTAAAATAATTGACTAAGAAAACATAAAAACGTGTTCAACAAATTATTTTCGTATAAGCTTTAAATAAATATAATTGAGATAAACTTTTCAACTTAAATTAAACAAATGAAATCAATTATATCTTTTGTGCCGGAAAGTCGTAAAAACTGGGAACTTGTCCGAGGGGAGAATTTTGGCGAAAAACGGATTTATTGGCTCTTTTTTTTAAAAGCAAAGCATATTCGTCCTCAGTCTAACAAATTTTTTCATTGAAACTAGTTGCCTTTTTTTTGTAGCTTGAAAAATTATTTTCGATGGCTTCACGTCGTAAGGGTTTGACTGATGAAGAAATTAAAAAGTTATTGGAAGAATTAGAAGAAGAAAACTATGCGGATAGTGATTCTGATTGTTGTGATGAATCTGAATTCAACGATAGTAGTTTTCTAGATGATAATAATGATGCGGATTCCTCCATATCATTTGATTTTAATTGGAGTAATGCTAAAACAGAAGACAAACCAATGATTTTTAAATTTACTGGAGATTTAAATATTTCTGAGGAAATAAAGGATTTAGTTGAAGAAAAGGAACTTTTTTATTTTTTTTTTCAGAAAATTTTTTAAAGTTTATTGCTGATGAAACAAATAGGTATGCCTCACAGATTTTAGAAATACATCAAGGAAACAATAAAAGAGGACATGAGTCAAAATGGATTGATACTGATGGAGCAGAGCTAATGAAATTCTTAGGACTTATTCTTTTGATGGGTCATATAGATAAAGATAACATCAAAGACTATTGGTCGACAGACGAATTAATAGAAACTCCTGTTTTTAGGAAAATTATGTCCCGGGATAGATTCTTCAACATATTAAGATTTTTGCATTTTGCAGATAATAAAAATAAGCCAAAACTAGATGAAGAATACGACAGACTGTGGAAATTACGTCATATTTTTGATTCTTTAAATAAATCTTTTAAAAAGTATTATCATCCTTCTGAAGAATTAGCTGTTGATGAAGTAATTGTAAAATTCAAAGGAAGAGTGATTTTTAAGCAATATATTCCTAAAAAAAGAAAACAATGGGGAATTAGACTTTACAAGTTAGCTGATAAATACGGCTATACTTATGACATGGAAGTATATCTAGGTAAAGATAGAAACAAAATGAATCCCGGAATTTCCGCTTCCCATAATATTGTTTCAAAACTAACAAATTCCGTAAAGAATAAAGGCCATAAATTATATATGGATAATTTTTTTTCTTCGCCAGAACTGTTCATCGATCTTTTAGAAAAGAAAATTAATTCATGTGGTACAATAAGAAGTAACAGAAAACATTATCCCAAAGAGCTGTCTAAAATCAAATTAAAACAAGGTAATGTTAATCAACGTTTTTGTAATGGGATGACCGCGTTGTGCTGGAAAGACACACGTGAAGTTTACATGTTAAGCAACATGCACAATCCAAATTTTATCAGAAATGGGGAAAAGGAAAAACCCAAAATTGTGTCGGATCACAATGAACATATGGGTTACGTAGATAAAAGTGATAGGATGGCGAATACTTACACTTTTGGACGGAGAACATTAAAATGGACAAAAAAATTATTTTTTTATTTATTAGATTTAAGCGTTTTAAACGCATTTATTATATATAAAAAAGTCAGAGGAGGAACAAGTCACAGATCTTTCCGGATGAATTTGATTCGTTCCCTTAAATCCTTAGAAACTTTTTCAACCCCTTCAAGAAAACCATTATCACTCCTGTCGTCCCCTAATTATTACAAGCGAATTCGCCCACAAGAAATCAATGGCCAATTGATAAGAAAAAAAGAAGATGCACTGTTTGCCATAATCAAGGGAAACAAAAAAGATCCACTGTAATTTGCAAACAATGTAATGTAGCACTATGCATTGATCAAGATTGTTTTGAAAATTATCACAAAACGTAAATTGTATATAAAATGTAATTTGTGATATAAAAAATTTTGTAAATACATATCTATATATTTTTTTATTTATGTTCTTATTGCATATTTATAATCATGTAATGCATTGTATCTCATTTCCATTTACAATTGATTGTATTTTTAATAAAAATTGCTAATAAAGTACAAAAATTAAAAAAAAAGAGCAAAAAAGGTATAGACTCTTTTCAGAGTCAAAATACCTACTAATTATCTAATTATAAGTAGATTATATATATATATATATATATATATATATAT